>VDFB02177745.1:0-11263 GCA_007258455.2 Sequoia sempervirens | reverse complement strand
TTAGATTAGGTGTTGATGCATAGTCAAATTGTAGCAGCAATTTTAAGCTTAGAAGTGTGAATTGTGTAATGATTTGTAAGTGCTCGGAGGAGAGTTTTTCAAGAGAGGAATTTGTAACAATGGTATCAATGCACATTGGGAATTTGGGAGAGATATTAGATGGATAGGAATGAGAGCTATGTACCATGTTTTAGGAGAGACATAGTTGTTGTAAGCGGGCCTCCTCTCGTTTCCTTATGATTGCATATGGATTGCTTTGCATTTTGGAGTATCTTTCAAAAGAGAATGGTGGTTGAATGCGAAGATCATTTAACGATTGAACTCTAGATATGGCTGTAAATGTTAGTCCCTGCCTATCTATTTTACCAATATCAATTGTTGCTTTTTGCAATGTTAGGCCTTGAGCTTTGTGTATGGTAATAGCCCACGCCATTGTGAGCGGTATTTGCCTTCTATTGCCCAGGGAAACAGGTATTATCGGTATGCTCTTGGGGTCAAGCTCGTTCCATGGTGGGCCGTTGTAGGTATCAAACCTTGTTACAACATACATGGGAACATCTGGCGGTTTGGAACCTGGACTGTAAATGATTTCAACAACTTCACCAAGAGCTCCATTCACCAGTCCTGCTTGTGTCCATATGTTGGATGTGAGCATGATGTGTTGCCCTTTACAAAGTAAAACTTGTTTTTCAAGCTGTTCATCGTTAGTTGTTGTATCCATTCCACATCGAGTGCTTGTTGCAACACTAATTGCAATTGGACAGTTCAACGATTTTAACATTCTTCTGTTGTGTAGTCTAACTAAATCATTGGTAGCAAACAAGTGCATTGAATTGTCGAACTCTTCTCTTTCTCTTGATGTGAGCTGGTTGTCTGTGCGTGTCATTAAAAGTTGCCAATCTTCTTCTATTGCTTCTGCATTACGTATATTTTGCAAAAGTTGGCGGAATCTTCGTTGTGTTTGAGTCTCACCTTGTTGACGAAAGACTGTTTGTAGGGTGACAACAGTGGTAAATTGGTTCCACAATGTTTTTGCAGTTGAGTGGGATGTGTAAAGAGGTTTGTCCATTACGGGTGGCAATTGGGCGAGGTCACCGATCAATATTATAGACACTCCACCAAAGTGTAGATGTTGTCGATGTGGGAATTCCTCACGCAATCTTGTGTCTATTTTCAGTAGCAACTTTGGACCTATGAAGCTCATCTCATCAATCAAAATGTATCTTATATGTTTCATATCTTCTTGAAATGTTGTTAATGCCTGTCCTTGTAGTGGGTGCATGTCTTTAATAGGGATTCGAAGTGTCGAATGTATAGTTGATGCATGAATGTTAAATGCAGCCACCCCTGTAGGAGCTAATGTGAGTAGCTGGCTTTTTTGTTCTGGGCTCTTACTTGTGAGTGCTTTTCGTATGCGGGCAATTAGGTACGATTTTCCTGTACCTGCTGTTCCTTGAACAACCATGTGTAATGGTTTTTCTGAGGGGCATTCACTATGATCAATAATAATTGTGAGTGCTAGTTTTTGTTGCACTGATAGTTTATAGTCTGGGACATCCAAATTGCCTACCATAGTCTCTCCTTGGCTACATGCCTTTTTCATGGGTATGAATTGGCTGGCAATTTCATGAAGATCTTGAGGTACCACTAGTTGATCCCATTTATTGTTGTTATCAAACTCACGCCTACCAAGCATCTGAAGTTCATTTAGGCTCACATTGCTTGAAGGACCCATTTGTGAAAATAATTCCCATTCGTTAAGTTCTGTTGTGTCCCTTGCGGCCATCTCTGTATCGCTGTCATCTTCTTCTTCAGTGGTTGCTTCCATTTCAATTGTGCGATTAACATGCCATACATCATATTTGGTTGTGTACATTTGCTTCCAATTTGCAATTATTGTATCTTTAGTAAGCCCTACCTCGCTTTCTATGCTTCGAAAATGTTTGTATAATAGTAGCTCGCTCCAACAAAAAGTTTCAAAGTTGTTTGAGTCCTCCTTTGGGATGCTATAGAACTTTGGGAAAACATTAACAATCGCTTTTACCTCTCTCTCTTTCCATTTGCACCCTTTGCGCCTTGCAGAATAGGAGAAAGATCTTGCAGATTCAAGTAGTGTTATTGTTTCCATTTCTTGAGGTTGATTAATGTAGGAATGTAAGTAGCTTGTATGGAGGTGGATTTCATCTATTTGTCTTGTTATTCGTTGGAACAGTTTCCGGCCAACATTCAAAGATGTGAATGGTCGATTACAAACAACAAGTGGCAATTTTTGAAGCATATGGCATGTTTCTTGTGCTCCTATATCATGCTCTGCAACAAGCTCTGTGATGAATTTTTGGAATGCTATGATAGCCATGTCATTTGTTCCCTAGCATGCAGATATTCTTGTTAACATATCAATACAAGACTCAGATGCTCTCTTTTCTTTTGACGCATACTTGGCAATGCATTTTAGTACAAGTGCTCATAAGATAACTGGTTGGCAATCTATGTTGGCTCTCCATATCAACAACATTTTTGGATTATGTATGTTTAGCCTATCATCATTTCTTGCAAGTTCATATTCTTTCTTCCCATTATCATCACATGATAAGGTAGATACAATATGTTCTTTCCATGGAGCTTTGTATCGACACTGTAGTTGTTTCCCCTTTTTGCATAAGCATGTTCCCTCTCTGCATTTTGTGTGCCTTTGGACACGGTTGATTACCTCCTCATAGTCATGAGAGGGATTTGTAGCTAATATCTGAGTTGTGTCTAGCAAGCATGGGTCATCGTGTTGGGGACGGTAGACTGTGTTGTTTCTAAGTGAAGCAGGAAGAGGGTTCCAAGCACTTACATACTTGTCAAAGAATTTCCTTGCCTGTTCAACTTCCGTGTTGTTCTCCCAATCAAGATTATCCATGTCCGGTGCATTTTCGAGCCAAAGGAATCCATGCACATGTGCAGTGCCTCGATGTTGCCATTCGTATCTATACCAATAATCTTTTGCACCAAGAAGTTTTTGGATGACCTCTTCATAGAATACTGTAAATCGTTGGTGCAGATATAATGATGTGGTGTGGGGATTATTGATTACATTGTCCAAGCGTTGTTTGTTTGTTTGCATTTCCACTTTTGTGTCATTTGAGAGCAATCGTTGCAGGTCTGGCCACTTTGTGTCTATTGCACTCAATGTGAAAAATAGAGTGGGATACCCTATTTGGTTGATCATATTTGTTAGCTCATAACGACACTTGTTCCAATATGGTCTTGTGCCTCGAATTGAAGATCCAAAGTGCATGAGCTCTTCAGCTAATTGTAAGGCATAGGGAGGCCTTTTCTGGCAAGTGCAATAAAGGTTTTCAATAGCTATGGGGATGTTTTCTCTCTTACATTTTAAAATGAAAAATTGCTGCAAGCCCTTGGTTATGGTTTGTTTGCTTGTTTGCATTTCCACTATTGTGTCATTTGAGAGCAATCATTGCAGGTCTGACCACTTTGTGTCTACTGCACTCAATGTGAAAAATAGAGTGGGAGACCCTATTTGGTTGATCACATTTGTTAGCTCATAATGACACTTGTTCCAATATGGTCTTGTGCCTCGAATTGAAGATCTAAAGTGCATGAGCTCTTCAGCTAATTGTGTGTCAGGAATGTTTTTCAAGTGTGCACGAAGGTTTTCAATAGTTGTGGGGATGTTTTCTTTTGCATTTTTTTTAATGAAAATTGTTGCAATCCCTTGGCTATGGTGTCACAACATAAGATTGAAAATAAAATATCAAAACCTTGGATGCCTTACAAACCTCTAGTCATGGAACCTCATCAAGTGCAGTGCATACTCGTGCATTCGGACTTCCCTAATCCGCAGTTGCATTTGTAGTGCAACCCCATTGGGGAAGAGTGTTGGAAATTCCAAATCAAGCAAGCCTTCAATATTGTATTCATTTATTGGTGATGAGTTCATCTCAGACCAATCTATAGTGGTATTTGTGTTGTCCTCAAGCTCTAGTGCTTGGTTAATAATTTCTAGCTCGCGACGTCTATTTGGAAACTTAACCATAAACGATGATGTGTGTACTATGCTCTCCTAAATTTCATCTTCATCAATGGTGTTCCCACTATTTGGCGCCCCTATACATTCGCTAGTGGCAATGGTGTGCAACATGCTTGAAATATCTATGCTAACTTCAGGAATTTTAGCCTAGCCATCAACACTTATGGAAACATCATTATAGTATGGGTCATATTTCACTTTGTATTGCAATGCATCTCTGATGTGACTTCTACTTACGTAACAATCATAGAAATTTCCTTCAGTGTGTAGTCTTCAAACTATGAGCACATCCAATTCCTCTATCCTTCGAGGGAGAACTTTTTGCAATGTTTTTTATATCTTGTGGGAAGCTAATTGTGTGACCGCTATATTTATACTACTCTCCAAGAGCATGGGTTACTTGTAGTACTGGGTTTAATCTAGCAATGAGCATTTCCTCCACTTGGGTCAGTCTTTTCAGCACAACAGATTGCTCTCCTAGGTTCGTGTTGTTGAGTGAGGAGAATCGATGTATACCTCTCTCATTAAAACATATTTTGCAAGTAGCATGAGTGTTCGATGAATGAAGAAGCATTCTTGGGTATTTTCCCTTGCATACAATGCATGTTTTCCTATTGGAAAGTGCATCTATCTTTTGTTGAAAGCTTTTCATTATTTTTATGAAGGTAGCAGTTTTGTTGAATGATGTTCAATCTTCTGTCTTGTTGTGTTTGCATATGTTGGCCTTGACATGTTTGTTTCTCTAAATGCTTAATGTGTTTTTGTGTAATTATTTCCTCTATATGATGAGCATAGTAATCGTGGTTTCTCTCACGATCGCGTAGCCTTCATGCTTTTCTTTGGTGGGGGTCGATTTGGCTGGGGTACAACTTTTTTATCTGCCTTCGGGTGGCTATCGCTTCTTTATTTTGAGCATAGTAATCCCAATTTATTTTTTGGGTTTGTTGTCTTCTAATCTCTAATTGTTGCAAGCGAGCTTGGCTTGTTTCGGGGCATTGGTCCACCATCTGTACTGTGGGACTATAAGGCTAAATTAGTAATAAGAGAAGAATAAACACACTTGAACAACTATATGTGGCATCAACACAATATATGTAAAGCTTACAATGCTAAAAGAAGTACATTTTGGATATTTATACATCTAAACAAACACAAACACACACATACATATATATAATGGACAATTATCCTAATTTAATGTTCTTCACACAATTCAATAAAATTGCAGGAAGGTATATTAAGGTAAAAGAATACAATTTCTTAGGTAAGCAACCCAATAGCATGGGGAAAAAATAATTAAAATTCATATATATGTGTGTGAAAACAAAAAATAGAAAATAAAAAATTACATATTCAACTCATAGTTTTTACAATTAATATCTATTAAAGTGTAGTTTTAAGATAGTTGTAGATTACATCATGCCAAAATAACTGAGTCTTGCAATGGTAGAAGAAGTAGATTCTACAGATATATAGACATAAGCAAACACATACAATTTGCTAGTTTTGTTTTACTGATATTTTACTATTATAGTTATAATTCGAACGCACAATATTGAAGGGAGCAGAATTATTTTTGGACATGACACGTGGTTGGAGATTTGAATACATTTTTTCATTTGAAAAAAACCATCAACTATAGTTTTATAACATTCATATACATGACATGTGTTGGGAAAATGTAAATTTAGTAGCTTACATGTTTCTATTTGTAGGTAGACATGACACATGGTGTTGGAGATTTGAATACATTTTGTCGCTTGAACAAAACCATCAACTATACTACTATCTTAGAATAGAATCTATTGATCTTATGGTTTTTTATTAAGGAAAAAGTAGGTTTTGAAGGGACTCGAAACCCTTTACAAACAAATTTTGAATGGATCCGGAACCCTCAACCAGAAAGTTGTCATAACATAAAGACCATGAGAGCATAGACAACCAAGGGTAAAAAAGTCATCCAAAGCCAAAGAACCACAACCAAAAATAAAGCTACAAGAAAAACAACCTGCAGCCAGCCAAAAACTAGCCCCCAAACAAGAACCATCAAGATTTACATTTAGAGCTACTCTTGTGGGAGCGGAGAGTCATGTCAAAAGAAGGCTTAGAGGACTTAGCTTCCTTTCACTTTACAGAAATATAACCCTCTTCCACTTGCACTGCCTTAACATGCCAAGCCAGCGCACCATTATCCTGAAAAAGAATGTCTGCAGCCAATGTCATAGAGATTTCATCAGTATTCATCCCTGCAGGCGTGGCCTTATCAAAAAAGCCACCAGAAATGATAATTGGAGCACTATCACTAGAAGTGGCAGCCTTAGGCCCATTCTCTCTCTCTTTAGGGGTTTCAACATGGTAATCTTGCACAACATCAACAACCCCACCATTTGAGACATCCGGAGAGGATGCCCCTAGACCTTGTGATTCCAAAGCAACCACCTCAGAAAGACTCCTATGTTGCTCAAATTTCTTCTCAATCGTATAATGTTGTTGGTCATTCTTGTCACTTCACATTTCTTTGATATTGGAAAGTAAGATTTTTCTCTCTACAGTGAAGTCAACCTACTCAACCTTTGTGATAGTTGCCTTCCAACATTCTTCATTATTGTATGTTTCATTTCTACATGTCAAAGTAAACAAGTATTTTTTGTTCAACATGTCTCTAATTACCTGTTGAGTATCCCTTTCTATGTCATCCTCAAACTATAGAGAGTATAGCTTCTCCGCAAACATTTCCATGAGTTATGTTGCTCCTTCATCAAATGCAACTACCCATAGCATATATGTGTGGTCCTGCAACCTTATTTGTAGTATGTACCTATAATTACAAGAGGTACATGCTACGTGACACTTTGAGCAAAACCACTTTTCATCTTCAATCTACACCAATCGTTTCTTGCACTATTTTCCCCTCGTTACATTAGGGTATGCTGGATAGAAAAATGATTCATATTTGATGAACAACAATGTTGCGTTTATTGTACATTGGAGACGATGCACTCTATGCAACATTTTTTCTTGAACATCCCTAATTGTTATTCTTGTGGAAGGCATAGATGGATCACTAAACTTTGTTGAAGGTGATAGAATATTAGCCCCACTTTGTTCAAACCAATTTTTTCGTTGTTCTCTCTCTTGTATGTCAAGGTCTATAAATAAATTTGTATTGCTTGATGTGCTCAACACATTTCTGTTGTACTCACAAACTCGTCCATTTTTTATAGCGAGAATAGTTGTTTCTTGTAGGTGATACTTTTGTTGAAGACAAGCACCTTCCTTCTCTACTATTGTGCCCCATAGAGTGATATCTATAGTTTCCTCGGACATGTCCAACAAGGATATCGTGCCCCTTAAGACCTCTATCCCATCTCTTCTCCTAATTATGGATCTTGGACTGACACAAGTGACAACTCCAATAACATCAATAGTTGAATTGTTACTCTTCTTTGCAAGTTCACTAATAGGTGTAAAGGAGAATAGGTGTTTTGGAATAGAATGGTCATCTTCACAAAGAGTTACCTTTGACTCTATTGACAAGGAAATTTCTAGCCCACTATTTAACTTGTTGTAAAGCTTATTAGCAAACTTTACTGCACCACCAGATAATGTATAGGTTTTTCCAATAGTAATATTTTCATAATGAAGATCAACAACTTCATTGAAACAAGTCACACATGTTTCAACCCCTTCTATGTCAATGATGTCGAAGGTGAAAAATTGACTTGTACCTTTATGGGTATTGTACTGGCGAATATCCTTTTTGGAAATCATACGACCTTTGATAGTCCATCTTGGTTGAAAAGGGTTCAAAATTTGAATAGGCATAACTGTGACTTGTGCTTCCATTCCACCCCTAAAAGGATTTATGCCAAATAATCTTCTCGTAGGAGTTGATACTCTAGCAGTGCTAATTATTTGAGGTTCTGCATGTGGATCTGAGGACTTTCCCATTACTTGTTCTATATGGTGCTCTTGTTCCATATAAAGTGAAGTAGGTTCATCGATTATATCCTGGTTTGTAGAAACAATCTCAAGGTTCACAATGACAATCCACCTATACATGCGCAACACAAGAATAAGAATTAGCAATATAAGGAACAAGTTAAAAATCTCGTAATATTTTATTTTCAAAAATTGAGGATTCCTTTCCTCACCGAGACCCACTCGATTTGGGATAATTATATTTTGTCAACCATATTATCATTCCAACTAAAATTTCACCAAAGGCTATGTAATGATTGTATTTTTGAGGTAACAATTCTTTTAATTTGTAGGGCCCATCATATATTTCTACCTTGTAGCAGTTGTTGTGTTCATGGCCATGTTTGAAGTTTGAAATAGATAAAATATGCACATTAGGTTCGCACCCTTGATTCCCATCATGGATAAGTTTAATCGCATCTATGGTTAATATTGTAGCCATGGTCTATGGAAGTTGACTAACCCTGCACAATTATATTACGTGTAAGATAGTGTTTGAATAGAATTGGCACATGTTTTGTTTCAAAAAACATATACCTCAACATATTGTTCAGAATAAGAATACACAAGTGCTGAAGTACGTAATAGTCAAAAAATAAGAAATTGTGAGGAGCAATATTTTCCTTGAATATGTACTATAAGTTATATTCAATAAAATTAGTGCTATTCAGATCAATTTGCATAATGGAACTACAATGCAAACATAATATATAACAACTAAGGTTCCAAATATAAGGTCCGCCACTAAAACCTTTTCGCTCTACATATTACTATTTTGGCATCTTCATTTGGTATCCAAAAAACATCTAATGTGTATCATGCTAGTGATCTTGGTCAACATCACAATATAATAACTAACTTCCAAGAAGTTAGTTGAATTTCTAAGACCATATATCACTCAATAAAACTATAATTCAAAATAGCAACAGTAATATTAAAAATAGTTGTCATTAACAAGGGCATAGGTATTCAATAAGACCCAAACTACAAGCATATTACACATACCATTACGTCCTATTTTTCTTTCCATAATCGACCCTATGAGGTGTGCCACCTAATTGGATCATGTCATTTTTATTTCTAATAGTGTGTAAGGATCCATGATATAGCATCAAAATATAAATTCTTGTAAAAGTCACCTTTCATAAATTCTCAATTTTGTTTCATTCAATATTTTATGTTCAATTATTATTTTATTCTTTTAATTAGTATTACTAATTTTCTACACATTTTAAGGAATAAGAATTACAAAGACATTTTGATTTAAAAAAGTCTAAAGATTATGAAAGCATTTTCATTGAAAATGATCTAGGTATAGCAAGTTAAATCATATTTTCTAGAGTGAGATTCAAAGTCAATTGCATTATCTACAATTTATTGAGTCTCACACACCAACTTAATTTGAAGGATTATTTTCTTCTTTTATTAGTTCAATTCTTTGTTGAAAAATAAGATATTCTAAAAATATTTTTTTATATAATTTTCTGTCACTTTTAATCCATATTATTGATATATAATATCATGCTAATTTAACTATTTTCACATGCTCACTAACCCCAAATCTAAATAATATATATAATATTTTATTATATTTATTTAATTTTAATCTTTATTAACTATTAAATAATTTCCACATTATATCTAATAAATGAAATCTTTATGGTAAAAATACTAATATAATAAACAATATTTGAGTTTTTTCTTTTGCTTACTATACATGTATATTTATTAAAATTAATATTTATTGAAAAAAGGTTTGTATAATTGTATTCTTCTTTTATTTTTTAAAATATTAGTTTCATTATTTGATTTATCAAGATTCTTCAAATATAATTAAATGAATTCATTAAATGGGAAAAGAATATAATTTAAATATACATTTATTCATCAAATTATTTAGATTAAGAAATAATATTTTTTTATTCTTTTCTTGAAATCTCTCTTTTGTTTAACAAATCAATAAAAGTAGTTGATCAATCAAATATACATCAACATTTATCAAGATTCTTTAAAATATTAATTTCATTATTTGATTTATCAAGATTCTTTAAATATAATTAAATGAATTCATTAAATGGGAAAATAATATAATTTAAATATACATTTATTCATCAAATTATTTAGATTAAGAAATAATTTTTTTTATTCTTTTCCTAAAATCTCTTTTGTTTAACAAATCAATAAAAGTAGTTGATCAATCAAATAGCTCAGATCAAAGTAGTTAATAATCAAATAAATTAACAATTTAGAAGGTGAGTATTTAATTTAATTTGAAATTTATATAATTTTATAAAAAAATTAAATCTAAAATAAGAAAGAAATTTTTTTAATACTAAACTATAGATTAAGAAATAATATTTTTTTATATTTTTTTAACTTTTACTTTCAACTCAATTCCTAAGAAATCTCCTAAGTTGGGAGCATATGGCATGTTATATGTACATTGTGTCATTTCTTTCATTAAAATTATATTGAAGAATGCTTTGAATCTAACTAGTCACATGATATGACTACTTAGATTCAACAATGAAAAAATCCTCTCTTTTTAAATAATTTGTTGAATACATTATTTTGAACCACCCACTTCATAGAAATAATAATAAGTGTGTTTAAGCTTAGAGTCAAAAAGGGAACCCCATCAACCACCCATTTTTATGGCAAGGAAAGGATGTACGTGTCATCATTTTAAAAGATATAAATATATAATTTTTTAAATAATCTTAAACAATATTTTTAATAAACAATTAAGATTATCTAAATATATAAGTATATTGTTGAAATAATTCTCTGTTTTTAAATTATTTTTTCAATACATTATTTGAAACCACCCACTTCATAGAAATAATAATAGAAGCAATCCACTTTGATAGGACCCCACTACAAAGTGTGTTTAAACTTAGAGTCAAAAAGGGCACTCCATCAACCACCCATTTTTATGGAAAGGGAAGGATGTATTTGAAATCTTATTCAGACCCCATCACAATAAAATGAAACTTTTCCCTAAACAAAATTATAAATGTTCATCCTTCTAATACAATACAAAATGCATACACCTAAGAAACACAACATTTTTTTTCTCTATGTATTTCCTACTGGCTGAGACCCACCACAATTTTTTACAGAAAAAAAAATGAGGTTTTAAAATCTTGATAAATATAAAAATGGAAAGAGAGTACTAACAATAAACAATATTAATTGTTTATTAAAAAATATTGTTTAAGATTATTTTAAAAAATTCAATAATTG
>VDFB02177744.1:0-16444 GCA_007258455.2 Sequoia sempervirens | reverse complement strand
GCACCCATCTACCCATCCTAAGAACCTTTTGCCGCTGGCTCCGACCTCGCCTAAGACTAGCAAACGCCAAAGCCGACCCTTGAATCCCCAATCTATCCACCACTGTAGCATCCCCTTTCGCCAGGGGAAATCCAACATCACATTTAGCCGCCACCGTTTCCTGAATCATACCCAAAATTCTTTGCCAAACTTGCTGCACAACCATTTTCTCACCACGAAAAATTCTACGATTTCTCTCAAGCCAAATTTTCCATAGGATGAAAGTAGGCCCCACATACCACACCTCCTGCAAAAAAGAGGCCACCGAAGGAGGCCTACCCAAACTGCTCCAAAAGTCAACCAAAGAGGAGGCATGAACACAGGGACTGTTCCACACTCCCCACCAGAAATGCCACAGCTGCGTAGCAAAGGAGCAACGAAAGAACAAATGAGCAGACTCTTCTTCCCCTCCCCCACAGAGAACACAAATAGAGGGGCCCTGAAATCCTCGCTTCTGAATGTTGTCCCACGTCAAACATCTGTTCCGGGCTAAGGTCCAAACAAAACAATTACACTTTGGCCAAGAAAAGTTATTCCACACTCTCCTCCACCAGGGAGCCTCCACCCCTTCTAGCTTACGAGCTAACAAAACCTGATACCCAGAAGCAACAGAATAGACCCCCTTAGGATTAGGAGACCAAGAGAGGACATCCCCATCCCAGAGGGAACTGCATCGCCTTCTAGCCAGGATATTATGAAGCTCAGTGCATTCTTCATTCAATCCAATGTCCGGCCATTCATCAGGTCGCTTCCATCTCGCCAACACCAGTTGGTTATTATCAGAGAAGGCCATAAAATCACTCACCCTAGACCAACCAGCCGCAAGAAACCTCTGGCACAGCAACAACAAATTAGGGAACTGAGAAGTAATGGGAGGAAATCCATCCCAAGAATCAGACCAGAAGTGAGCCGACGACCCCCCCCTACATATCCAGAAAGGCCATCCTTAACAAGTGCTGCACCTTTCTTAAGCGTACTCCAAATCATCGAGCCTCTCCCCTCCAAGGGAAATCTGGGAATATCCTGCCAAGCAACCCCAGGGAAGTATTTATGAGATAAGATCCTAGCCCAAATTTGATCCTGCTCCACACACCATCTCCAATACAATTTGGCAGCCAGTGCCTCCCCGGTCAAGGACGACTGCCTTAACCCGAGACCACCAAACTGACGCGGGCTACAAACAGTATCCCAGCTAACAAGGCTCCACTTCGAAGACAACAAGCTACCAGCCCAAAGAAACTTCTTGGCTAAAGCGTCTAAATCCTTAAGAAATCCCATCGGGGCCACCTGAAGCATACATCTGTATGTGGGAAGAGCCTGTACCACCGACTTGAGCAACTGAACACGGCCAGCAAAGGATAGCCACCTATGAGTCTAGTGATTAACTTTCACCCGAAATTTATCCAGAATATTCTACCAAGAATCCTTAGGCAGCCTACCAGCAGAGATAGGCACACCAAGATAGATCAAAGGAAGCCCTCCAATTTGAAATCTCAAGATATGGGCAATCCTCCGCTGAATGGGCCCAGGGGTGTTAAAGAAGAAGATGGAGGACTTATCCTCATTAATCCGTTGACCCGAGGCAGCAAGATACACATCCAACACCTTGCGCAAAGTGGAAGCTTCCCTAATAGTAGCCATACCCATCAGAGCCATGTCATCCACAAACTGTAAATGGGATTGCGGAGGCAAATCGCCTCCCCACCGCCACCCCTGAATAACACCCAAGTCGACATTCCTTCTTATCAGATGCCCCAAACCTTCCACAAGAAGAATAAATAAATACGGAGAAAGGGGATCTCCCTGACGCAACCCCCGAGAAGCTCCAAAAAGTTTAGAATGCTCCCCATTAGTTAACACAGAGAAGGAAACTGAGGTAACACAACTCATAACCCACTGAATCCATTCATTTCCAAACCCAAAAGCTCCAAGCACCCGCTGGAGGAAAGACCACCGGACTCGGTCATAGGCCTTAGCCATATCTAACTTGATGAACATCGCCTTATCATTGGAGCTGGCCATTGAGTGAATGGTTTCCGAAGCGATAACAACCCCATCCAAAATTTTCCTGCCTTCCACAAAACCACTCTGTTCCTCTGAGATCAACATTTTCAACCACCTTTTTAATCTCTCAGCAATTAGTTTGGAAATAATTTTGTAAATCACATTGCACAAGGAAATAGGTCTAAATTGACTTAACCTATCCGCCTCATCACATTTAGGTATGAGAGCGAGAAAAGTAGCATTCAAAGCCCGTAACATCTGCTTGTTCTTCTGGGACTCCTGAACAACAGCCAATAAGTCCAACTTAATAATATCCCAGAATTCTTGAAAGAATTCAATCGGGAAGCCATCAGGGCCAGGAGCCTTCCCTTTCTTCATCTGGAACACAGTCGCCTCCAACTCCTCCAAAGAAACATCACCCATGAGATGCTCATTCATTTCCCTTGTGACCAAAGACGGAATACCGGAAAGAACCTGAACCTCCTCAATAGATCCACCATGCCCATCCTCCCTAAATAAAGATTCAAAATACTGCACAGCTTCATTCGAGATTTCCTGAGAGGAAGAGAGCTGCTCACCTCTTTCATTAACCAGAACTGAAATGGAATTACCTTGCCTCCTGGCTTTTACCGAGTTAAAGAAGAAAGCAGTATTTTTATCTCCTTCTTGAAGCCACTCAATTCTGGCCTTCTGCTTCCAAAATATTTCCTCTCTCAACTCACACTCCTCCAGCACCTTAAGAGCCCTAGCTTCATCCTGGAGCAAGTCAACCGTCACTCCCTCTTCCCTGATCACCCTTGTGATGCCATCCAAATCAGCTTGAGCACGAGCCTTATCATGGAAAATATTTCTGAAGCATTGTCTATTCCACTGTTTGAGCTGAGATTTGGTAAATTGAAGTAATTTAGCAAAAGTATACATCGCCGTACCATATGAAGGTCTGCCAACCTTCCACCAGTCTGCCACATGGGCATGTAAAGAAGGGTCCCGCAACCACATGAGCTGAAACTTGAAGGAAGGAGAACGAGGCACACGAGCAGAAGAAAAGGAAAGCTTAATGGGCCAGTGATCCAAACCCCTCCAATCCAAGATTTCAGAGCAAGAGGACCACAAGCCACCAATCCAATAGCAGGAGACCAGGAAGCGATCCAACCTTTCTGAAATGCTGTTATCCCCTGTCCTCCGGTTGTTCCAAGTGAACCGACCATTACTGGGCTTGATGTCAACCAAATTCAAAGCAGAGATGTTTTCTTGCAGAAGAAATGCCGAGGGGTCCAACCTTGCATTACCTCCACGCTTCTCAGC
The DNA here is from genome assembly GCA_007258455.2 of Sequoia sempervirens. Classification (NCBI taxonomy): domain Eukaryota; kingdom Viridiplantae; phylum Streptophyta; class Pinopsida; order Cupressales; family Cupressaceae; genus Sequoia; species Sequoia sempervirens. Next base: position 13,096 of record VDFB02177744.1, on the reverse strand, counting down.
CACCTCAGCAATGGGATTGAAGTCACCAGCCAAAATCCACGGATGAAGAGGAGCCATGCTACACACATACGCAATATGGGACCATAGCAACTGTTTGCCAAGAAGATCAACCGGTGCATAAATATTAGAGAAAAGAACAGACTCTCCCATTTCAAACCAAGAAGCCACCATAGAAATGGAAGACTTAAAGGACATCCACCAGATAGGGCGAACCTTCCGAGGGTTCCATAAACAGGCCACACCCCCAGCAGAACCAAGAGCACCAATGCACTGGCACTCACCACTCCCCCATAACTTGGGCATCATACCTATCATATCCTTAATCGATAACTTAGTCTCCTGCAGGAAAAGAACATCAGGAACATTACTTCTAATCAAGTCGCGAACAGCTTTTTGTCGAGGGCCACTGTTCAAGCCCCTCACATTCCATGATAAAACAATCATTTCAGGGAGTTCAAGAAATGAGAATCCAGAGTCTTGACCGACCCCGACTCCACCAAGTTTTCCCCTATTAATTTAATCTTTTCCAAATCCTTCTTACGACCAAGCTTGGAAGATTTCTCTCCCCCCCCTTTTTTTAGGTCCTTTTGGTGAATACCCAAAGGAGATGGAGACTTGCCACTCCTCCCGATAACAACACCGTCACTTGACCCCGGAGGAGGCCCATCCCCACCAACCTTCCTCAACTCAGCCACAGGAACTGACTCCGCTAGAACACCCAAATGAAGATCTGTAACCATCTGAGAGCCATCACCATCCATTGCATCCTGGGCAGCCTCAGAGACTAGACCATTCTGTCCTGTACTCAGAGTTCCATGATCAAGGCTTACCAATCTCGGATTCACTTCTTGCTGGCTAAGATCATCTAACACTTCAAATCTGTTAAAAGTGTCCTCCTCCTGTCTCTCTTTCAAGGTCCTCTTTTGACCCCTATTCCTGTTGCGCCCCTTGACAGGTACAAAACCATCTGTAGCTTCCCCATCACCAGGGATATGATCCTTCCCCCTGTCAGTCATAGGAGGGTTGCGAGGAACCTGAGGAGAAGGTGGCTCCACAGGCCTAGCCTTTGGACACCGACGCAGCAAGTGACCATATTCATGACACAGACGACAACGAAATGGAAGAGTCTCATAATCCAAATACTGCACCCAAGAGTAAGAGCCTACACACATATCTATAGAGTCTGGCAAGGGTTTACCCAAATCAATTTCGACACAGATGCGGGCATAAGTCATTACCTTTCTATCCAGAGTTTGCTGAGAGGAGCCAACAGGTTTTCCAAGCAAAGCTGCTATCAGTTGCAGAATATCATCACGACAACATTCCACTAGAAGTCAAGGAAGTCTGACCCAAACCGGAACCCGATTCAGAAGCTCCACCGAAGGGTTGAAACCCACATGCCAGGGTTTGATAAACAACCCCACTTGGTTATAAAAATAGGGACCACCCTCAAAGACCCTATTCCGATCCACCATGCAGTCAAAAGTAACCATAAAGTAATTGTTAGCCAACAACATAATGTCCATTTCACCTTCCGGCGACCAGGTCCGTCGGGCCCAAGACACCAAAAATTGAGGAGAAACCCTCATCCCCAAAAATTTGCAGTATAAGGAGTGTCTGGAATAATAATCAATATCTTCAGCTATCATCTCAGGTGGAATTACCAGCGTAGGTCTCTCTTTACATCGCTCGAGGCATCCATTAACTTTAGTGATGCGGGACCCCCCCGACATGCGAACACCGCCATCTATCGAGTCATGAGAGAAAAGGCTATTGTCAATAACTTTTGTTGCATGCACTGGCGACTTTGAGCCAATTGCGGAACGAAAGTCCATGCCAGAAGGGTCCTGCGAGGCCTCCCCCAAAGACATTGAGGCAGCCATCATGCCAAAGGAAAAACTAGGAAACCCCAAAATTGGGTGAGGGAATCCTCCCCACACCCTTCCTCTTATCGCCACCCAACGTCAAAATCCCACACCAACAATCCTCCCGACCAGCGCAGTAGAGAGACGAGATGACGGCAACGGGCAAACAAAGCCCCAAACTAAACAGCCAAAACGCAGGGATCAAAAGCCCCGCGCAGCAACCATCACCGATCTGAGGCAAAACCGACAGGAAACCCTACGAGGAGAGCTTCCCACGCCAGGCAAAAAGGAGGAGTGCGCAGGAAAAACGGGCTTAAACCCACGCGCGAACCAAAACGGCACAAAGGAGCCGCAGCCAGGCCAAAAGCACAGTGAAAAAAACTAACCCCAACCACTTCTCCCTCAGTTACGCACACAGGGAAACGGACGTAATTAGGCACGATGCCCCAGCTCTGGCGCAGAGCGCCGCCAGTGTCATCCGCTAAAGATAACCCAAACCCTCTTGAGATTTTAGATAGGCTTTATTCTTTGTATTTTTCATTTTACTATCAAATTTTTTTCTAAAAATCAGATTTGTTGTGACTAGCTAACTCTCTAATAGTTGTGACTAATCTTCGTTTGCAGCGTGTGGCGGTTACTATTCGTGTGTCGAAGATCATTTCATAGAAGACTACTAATTCATTGTCTACAGGTTCAAATGTCAAAGATGGAATAAGAAAACAATGTGCTTGTCTTTTTATAGATTAGAAAACATTTCATTTTGGGGCACATAAAAAGAACTTTCATGTTTGCTTTGCTTGACTGTGTTTGCAAAATGGTAAGTGAGTATGCTCTCACTTGGTGAAAAATTGGTGATCAGAAAATTAGACCCATTTTTATCTGTTATTACCTTGATTTGGTATATCGGAGTATCCTCTCCCCTCGTGCTTTCAGGCGATCTTGGGTGTAAGAGAAACGGTTACCAACTCTAGAAATTGGGTCTGCCTGGGGATTTCATCACCCCAACACGACTCAAACTGGCAACGGAGCTAAAGCCAAGCTACCCCCGACCAGTATATAAATGTAAACCTTAAGGGAAAACCTAAAGTTGCTTGTGTGGATGTGTCATACGGACGGAGTTGTACTCCCTTAAACCCTGTTGAGCTTAACCTCTTCAGGCTGGAGTGCCACCTTAATGGTGATTAATCTCTTGCCCCATGTATGGCCACTCGAACGGGGGTCCCTAACTAAAAAAATTTGTGTAGTAAGCCAAAATCCTTCTATTTTCTAGCACAGCACCGGTCGGTGTGAAGGCATCCACACTTTCGCAGTTTGTAGTAGATGTGATCAGCTCGCCATGGGAGTTTCATGGGGGTTGGAAGATTGGTTGGCCTGAGAAGAGAGTGCACTGTAAGGGGGAGCCCGTGCAGCCAAGCTTCTGAATTCACACGCTACAGATATGCGGTTGGGGAAACCTGCGTGGAATCTAGTGAATATTGTCATGGCCTAACCTAGGATTGTACTTATCTGATGTGCGATTGGTTACATTCAAAACATTGTGCTTGTCAAGTTCTTGTTGGATTACTCAAACAATATACACAACAGTCACAAATCTGGACACAAACAATCGACCTTGGACAACTCAGACTTTTCAACAAAACATCATAAAACAATCTCAGTCCTCATTTTGAACTTAGACTTTGCATTGTTCATCTTAGTCATCATTTTGAACCTAGACTTTGCATTTCTAACATTAAGTCCTTAGTCAAACATCATCATCTTAGTCCTCATATTGGCTTTCACAACCTTGTCATCAATCATTTCATTAGGAAAACGTCATCATCATCTTGCATTGTCATCCTTTATTCCAAAAATACAAAAAAAATTAGTGACATAACTTGTCATCTTAGTCTTAATTGTCCTTTAGCATTAGTCATTTTCTTTAGACAACATTGTCATATTGCATCCCTTATTGTCAAAAATCCAAAAACATAGTCTTGCATTGTCATCCTTTATCCAAAAAATCTAAAAAACATAGGTTGTCATCATCCTCACATTTAGTTGTCATTGGCATCATCCTCACTTGAGCAAATCCCTTTTACGGTTGAGACTAGGCTTCAAAGACAACAACGACAAATGAAAAACTTTGGACAAGATTCTTATCCCAACATCGATAATAACACTTATGACACAAACCAACATTGGACTTTTTCTGACCCATTTCACAACACGAACATGCAATCTTTCCATGAACATGCTTACTCTATCACAAAAAAATTATGTGAACTTATCATACAAAAGAGACCAAAATGGACTATATATTTCAAAGACATAGAAGTCAGCAGCGGCAAAATCCCATATATTCTCCTTTGTAAAAATGGACTAAAGGTATCTAGCCATGCTTTTGGATGAAGGGGCTAAGTTACCATAAGACTTTGACATAAATACTTTGCCACCATCTGTCTACCCTCACAATCAACAGTCACTTGACACAAATTCTGCCATTAATTCACAACAAACATCCACTTATCACCCTTATCCTAACCTTGACAAGGGAAGCCAACTGTCCAATAGTCCATTCCAAACCTCCATGTCATATTCTAATCTTCACCTATTAATTCCATCCAAGTCTGCATCCCTTATCAATCATCTACCAACTCATGTCAAGCCCCCACATCATACCATACCTATCCAGTCCAAGTCTCCATGTCCTCTTTCAATCAACCTTACACCAATCCAGTCGAAGTCTCCATGTCATATCCTTGTCTTTCAATAGTTAATCCAGTCCAAGACTCCATGACATATCCAGTCCAAGACTCCATGTCCTATCTTTGTCCCTCACATGCTAGTCCAGTCCAAGTACCCATGTCCTATCCTAGTCCTTTATATACTAGTCCAGTCCAAGTTCCCACGTCCTATCCTAGTCCTTTGGTCATTAATCATTTTCAAGTCACCCCCTCACAAGCCACATCTAGTCATGAAAATTCTATCATAGTCCAAAGTCAAATCCCATTTAATAAACTTGAGGATACATGTCAAAATGAAAGCCCAAAGCATGACATTATAATGTCACCCTCATGTCAAGAACAAGGTAGTCTATCCCATGACCCTATTTTCAAAAACCCCATCTTTGACCAAGACCCTACCATTGACCAAGAAATCCAAATCCATGACAACCTCATCTTGGACCAAGACCCTACCATGGACAAATAAATTCCAAATGATCCACTCCTTGACCTTTATGCCATTCATGATCAAACACTCACCAACCCTATAAAAGCCTTGACTATTGACACTTCCCACAATGAGACACTTTCCTTCATGGGACACATAGATGATATCCCTCCAGAACAAGAATCTTCCACTAAGGACATGCTTGCATATGATCAAGTTATAGCTAAAACCATTGGGCTCTATGACATTAAAAATAATTATGGCTTCGACATTTCCTTGGAAGCACCAACAAAATTATTTGAACCTAACATGCCACATGATCAAACCAAAGATATCAGTCAGGAATATGTCCAACATGACAATGAAGCTAATACATGTTATCAACTAGGGTCATCTATCTTTGTCAGAGCAGGCTTTCTCACAGATGAAAATATTACAAGTGATAGTGTCCATAGACATCATGATGGGTTAGCATCTTGCTTTCAAAGCAACAAATACCCCATCGCAAACAGAATCTTTCAAAGCATGCAATATCAAGGCAAAGGACTAGGCATACATGAGCAAGGCATTCTAGAACCAATACAACTTCAGGCAAATTACAGACATCAAGGTCTTGGCTATTCTTCAGACAGCAAATCAAACGATGTCGGTAATTCTCCTCGGTACCTAAAACTTTGTCGAGCAAAATGTCAAATGGAGTCCATGAGAAACTTTGTCATAAGATTGCCAACACTCCCTCCACCCACACCATGAACCGCCATTCTATCATGAATCAACCTCCCCTTTGGGACCAACAAAAACAAAAGTCTTACAAGTCAAAAGATCAAAATCAAATGTCAAAGGCCATTGAATCAAACAAAAGGACAAGTGGACAAATGAAATTAAAATGGATCCCAAAGAAAGATGGATCAAACAAAGACATCAAGTCAAATACAAAAGTCAATCACAATGTGGAGCTACAAGACAAGAGGACTCCCACATATAACACATGTCCACCTCCTTCAAAATGGTCATCAATCAAGGCATATAAAAGTGTTGGTTTCAAACGCCATCCCTCCAAAATCCGTCATACACCATCCCAAGTTTGGAAAATAAAAAGTCATTCATCCAAACGTTCAAACAACCTTTCCACGTCTACCATCATTTGTCATAATCCTACATCTCGCCTAAAGTCCAAAAATCCTATGTCACAAATCTGTCACATCATGGCAGCAACTCTTTACCACAAGGACTCTCATGGCACTCTATTACAATGTGCATATTTTGATAAGGCCAATTCTAGTATCAGAAAGAATCACAATGACATCGATCAGTTGTATACAAGTGCTACGATCCTGACAAGACAACTCCTTCAGCAAGGTCATTTTTGGCATATCATGGCACCAGTCTCTACATCGGCACCGTCAGTGGATTCAGAACAGTCAGTGGTTATCTAAAGCATCCGTGCTATCCAGCAAAATTAGAAATACAAAAAAATCAAAATAAAAAATCGCCACCTTGATGAAAACTCGCAACAAAGGCCTTTGAAGTGGCACCAAAAATCAAAAAATTCAAAAAATAGTAAGAGAAAATTCCCATCCAATGGTGAAAACTGCAAACAAGTACCGGATGTTACCATATGATGAAACCCTGCAAATAAAGGCCATGTAAATAAATCATCTATGTATTCTCACCAGGCAAGTTTCATTCATTTCCCATGCCTTCCTCATGACATTGACATCCATCTAAGCCCTCATCATTATTTGCCCATTTTCCCACCTAGCATTTGGTTTTGGATTATAAAACCGTACGTTAGCGAAATCATGCTTTGGGAAAACTCTTGACATGTCTATCCTTCGGTCATACACGATTCATGAAACATCATGTCATTGACTGTCATAGTCTTATTGTCCTTATATGACATAGTCCTTGAAAACCATATGACATTCCCTTAGTCTCATATCTCCCATCCTTTACCAAGGCCACCTTTTGTCCTTTTATGCTTGTCACCTATCTTGGCTTTCCCTTGTCAAATGGTCTAAGGAAACTCCATCATCCCATCTAGCCCTAACCAAGTCATTCCAAATGCAACAAGTCCAATTCATACAAGTACATTATCCAAAATTTTACTTGACTGTGTTCCTGGCCTGGCTGTAGACCTCGATACTTTCGTCACATGATTGTCGTTGTCCTCACGTTGTTTTGGGATGCGTCCTTCCCACGTCAAACAGCGTTGTCATCACCTGTCAATTGGTATTCATCTTAACTAGGGGCACAATCATGTTTTTCCTTAGATTCTCATGTGTACGCATCAGTCATATGCATTTGTCACGATCCTCTTAAACGTTAAAATCCAAAAAAATCATAAAATGACAAAAAGACAAAAACATCATAAAATGTCCTGAAGAAAGACCAAAAACATCATAAAATGTTCTAAAAAAGACAAAAAAATCATAAAATGTCCTGAAGAAAGACCAAAAACATCATAAAATGTCTTGAAGAAAAGACCTAAAAATCATAAAACGCCCTCCAAGAAAACACAAAAAATATCCAACCAATGTCAAAATCCTAAAATGAAAGTCAAATCACCATGTCAGCCAACAATTAATCCATGCTGTCTCAAGATTTGCTTAATAGGCAAGGCCATCACCGATGAGTCCCTAGACATTAGATCAAATTCTTGAAATGGGTCCAATAAATCATGGAACACGCACCGCATCAAAATAAGTCGACATAGTCAAATTAACCACAAGATAGTCATTCGAAATGCCAATGTCAAAATTGGTCAAAATCAGACAACATAAGCCAATCAATCATACAGTCAACATCAGACAACTTGCCAAAACATATTACTCAAAACAATGTTAGTCTCGTCACTCTTTGGTCCTCTTCAAGATGGGGTCCTTCTGGAGTTTGGACTGCCAAAATGGTCTTTGCCTTTCAGATGTGTCCTTCTTCCCTGACAGGGCCCCCACAAACCACAACACCGGCCAAATTGGAAGTTTCCAAATTGTCAAAACCCACAAACCGGGACAAGAATTCAATATTTAGCAAACAAACATTTCCAAACAAATAAAATAGTCAAGTAATCTTCTCAGTCATCTTTGTTCTACCTTGAATGGCCTTGGCTATTTTGTCTTTATATTTTATTGTCTTGTCTTTTGTCATGTTAAAGCACTTTCTAGAATGTCCCATGAAGGATTTAGAGGTGTGATGATGTCTCCTGGCCTATTTTATTTTCTTTGACTGTTGTCTGTGGATTGTCTTGACAAAAAGACTGGAGCAACTTCACCCTTAGTATGAGTTAGGACATTCCTTGTCTATGACTCCACTGCTTTTCATGGATGACCTTGCACACCTTGGTCTACGTCATACCATTGTGTTTGTTGTCCATTTGTGTCATTTTTACCACCCAATGATGATTAAGAGCAATAAATATTAGTCCCATGGCAATGTTTTGAAGGATTTGGTCTAGGAACTAACATGCATCTTCTTTAGTCTTGTCATCTTCTCTCACCCATCTCATATAGGCATTGCATTCATGTCTTTTGCACTAAAATTTCTTTGTCCCTTCATATTCTAGTCTCCTAATCTGTCTCAGAGCACACTCATGCTCTTGAACCTCTCCTCGAGGGGCATACCTCATAACCCTCCCTACCATCTTTCCATCTCTTATTTTAATCAGCATAATTTTGACTTATTTTCTTTGTCAGAATGTGACATGCTACATTATGACAAAGATGCGCAAAATGTAGACACCTAAAAATGACCTAGGCCTACAAGCTTCATTTTTACCACTTTCGTCCTAACATAATTAATACATTTCACTATGTCCTTGGTCCACATTCAACTATTGATTAAATAATCTATAATTATTTAATTAATTCATGTTCTTTATTCTTCATGATTGTTAAATAAATAAATTTCTATTTATTTATTAAATAATTAATTGTCTGTCTTCCCTAATTAAAATAAATTCTCTTAATTTTAAATTTTCACAAGAATTTCTTCTTGATTATTAAATAAATAAGTTTTATTTATTTATTTAATATGTCACTAACTGTCATAATTAAATGAATTCATTAATTTATTTAATTAATTAATCTTATCTTCTAAGTTAAATAATTAAATTTAATTATTTAATTGTCAATTTCATATTCCTCTCATTTTAAATAAATCAATTATTTAAAATGTCATCACAATCTTAACTGTCAGTCCATTTTGGTAAATAATCTGAAAAAGATTATTTATTGTCTCATAAAATCCATAATTTGAATTAATCTAATTCAAATTGGTAACTAATCTTCTAAAAATCAAGTAATCGGGCAGATTCTTGATTTTCCAAATCTGATCTTCAGTCTAAATCTTATCTTCTTGATTTTTCGAATCTTGCAAATCAGGCAATCTTATCTTCTTGATTTTTCGAAAATCTTCATTTCTTTAATTAATTTCCTCATTTATTCTCCACCGTCGATCCGATTATTTGAGATTTTATTTTGACCGTTCGATTAAAGAATTTGCCCTAACCCTAATTAGGGATTCTTAGATTTGATCTGGACCTCTCATTTTAGGGTCTCATCATCAATTAATCTCGTCCGTCCACTCAAAATGACATTTTCTATAAAATGGCATTTTCCTCTCACTTTTCGATTACACACGCACATGCTAAAATTTTAGATTTACGCACATATTATAGGCATTTATTAGCTTGCACACTTAAGGCTTTTCATTTTTCAATTATTGTCATTGTTTGATCAAAGTCTTAGACATTGTCATAGGCATAGGCATTTAGATTTTAATTAAATCCTTCGAAACTTGCTTTAGTCTTGTCTCTTGTCATAGTTGATCATACACAAATCTGAGGGCATCTTTACTTACTGCAAGCTAGGAGGTGTAACGAAGGTGAACCATGGAAGATGAAGAGTTCTGGTGATATAATTGCCTTTTGTTTTCATTGTATTCCTTTGTGCTTCGTTATTTTCATCGGATTTTGATGTTATTGATCTAATCATCTAACAATCTATTTTTCCCTTGATTACATTATTTAGTTTCTTATAAAAAAAAATATATTAGATCAATCTATACATAATTCTTGACACAATTTATTTTTTCCAAAAAATGATTAGTTTAACTCAAATTATTGTGGTTGTACATGAGGGATTTTCAAAAACAACAATTAGGGCTAATAAAATTAATAAAAAATCATATGGAAAAAAATCATGAAAAAATATCCTCATCAATATTTACTATAATAAACATCTTTCTCCAAAATAAATTAGAAAATTAATTTTAGTTAGGTCAAATTATGGTGGCCATACATGTGCATGGTGTGGTCCTAAAAGGTTGACTTTTAAAAAGTGGTTTTATACATACATATTAAAAATTAATTTGTATAATCTGGGTATTAGAATAAATTACATATTTGAATACTAGACTCAAAATAATACATTTCATATTAATAAACTTTTTTAATATTATATGTGTAAGTTCTTCAAATTTTTAGTTTAACTATGAAAAAAATTGAAAAATCAGAAGAAAAAAAACACTTCCACTTTTTGAATACTTTTTGGACCCAACTTCTTGCACCTACCCAAAAATTCAATTGTAAAGAAAATATCAAAACAACTATGTATTAAGCACAAAATATTGCTAAACAATTATTAATACAAATTAGCTTCAATCATGGCAATAGTACAAATGGTACATTGTACAAGTAGGTTTCCAATCATTCATGCTCAATATCTAATTGAGAGCATACTTCTACTAAAAATAAATATCCCCTCGAAAGTTTTACAAACTTGAAGAACAATAAAAAAATGTAGAATTCAAAGATATAACATATCAAACTACTCTATCAAAGCTCATTGGGCACTCTAATATTCCACATGTCTTTGAGTGTAAAGAATAAGATAAAAATGGTAGTGTGTGAATCCAAAAACAAGAAATATGTTATCCATCTTCTCATTCCAAGCCTAATGGGCTCATTTGGGGTCATACAATAAATAATGAAGCCTACAAACAAGTGAAGATTAATTCACAAATCATGGAGAATACACCATGCAAGGAAGCACTATTCACATCCATCTAAAAGTGAATTTAGAATCCATCTTGATAACCATGTAGACATGACCATACATGTTATATAAGATGATACAATACAAGATGGATAAAATCCATCCTGGTAATAGGAGAAAATATTTTTGAATAATTAATACCCTCAACTTGAGAAAACCCCTTATCCATAAGACATATCTTGTACTTATCAATATACCCATCTACTACATATTTGGTATGGTACACTTACACTTAACCAAAAGAAGAATACTCCTTAGACATAGTACTATCCAACTTTGGAATACCTATAGCATATGAAAACCTCTAAGGTTCAATTGAAAGTGTATGAATCAAAATATTGATGCCTAAATTTTATGAATGAGTGTGAAAGTAATATGTGGGATCACCAACTAAAGGTTGAACCTCCTCAATACTAGTGTAGGCCTAATGGGGAAAAGAGTTTGTAATGACATGGTGGATTGGTACCATCATCTATATAATCCTCAACCCTCAAGTGATAAAAGTTGAGTAGGTAGTGAGGAAGAATTAGGGGATGGGGAATCCATTGGTGTAAAAAAATCATTAAACTAGACATATATATGTAATTAGACATCCCTAGTGACATGATCACATAACCTATAAGCCTTCATGTCCTCACAATAGCTAACAAAAATCAAAATTTGACTCTTCTTCTCTATTTCCTTACATCATCCATATAAGATTAATTCCCAAACCTCACTACCAAATACTATAAATAAGGAAACATAAAGCTTGATATGGGACCAAGTCCTCTTGAGAGTCTTCTTCTACAATGCCTTATGGAGCATGATGTTCTAAATATAATTAGCACAATTGATTGCTTCAAACCAAAAGGTGGTTAGATGTATATCTATGTTAGAAAGTTTCCCTCTTGAATTTAACTCCTTTATGGTGAATCCATAACTTCTTCCTTAGATGTAGATCTATGTTTTCCCTCATAGACTTGGTATTCAATGTCACACTTAATGTAGGTTACTCTCATATTATTCATACTATGTGGATGGTTATTCATCAAGGTGGACTTGTATGTTAAATAAGTAAATTATTTCCAATATATGATCTTTTGTATGTTGCATACATCACAATTTGGGTTTTCTTCCCCATGAATCTTCTACATCATTGGTGAATTTTTAGTGTCTAACTTTCATGGAAACTCATCATCTAAATTTTACACTATATTTTATTGGATCTAAGCTTCCCTTTTGAACCATGTGGTTCATTTTATGAAGGAATAGCTTTGGGTCTTTACTTTATTAAGTGTTCAAGTCATGATCTTCATTGTCTTTCCATAGACCCATGTTTTGTTGGAGTATGGATAGACACTGAGAGGGGGGGTGAATCGGTGTCTAAAGAAAGACCTAAAATTTAAACCTTTTTAGACTTTCGACAAAGCTTTTTAGTTTAGATGACCTTTCTATTGATAATAGAGCAGGGTAATTACTTTGAGAGCATTCATGAAAAATAGGTAAACAAAGATATGACAATATTAACTCAGTTTAGGCAACTTATGTCAATGTAACTTGTGTGAGATATCTTGCACTTGACTGACATTGTTTAACAATCAGAGCATGATGAAAAATTAGGTGTAACTCATAAGATTGTGTACATGAAGACCAACATCAATGAATCACTCTAAGACAACCAAATTTTAATGCAGTTGAGATACTGCAACAACTGAGCAACTGAATGACATATGATAAGTATTGAGACAACAAAAAGCTTTAGTATATTATGACAGATTGAAACATAACAATCTTGAACTATGAATCAATGAATGAACATGTGATGTGATAGACTAAATCCTTTTCATCATAGCATGCAAAATATGTTTGGTTAAACAGAGCTTTTAAACTAGTTTGCAACATATGACTATGAAAGTACTTGTAATAGCAGATCACATTAACATTGCAGAAATAAGAACTGATAATAGACATTAATGCATCTAATAACTTATGAAAATCAGATAGAAATGAAAAAAATCACACCAAGACTCATCACATAACACA
>VDFB02177743.1:0-18785 GCA_007258455.2 Sequoia sempervirens | reverse complement strand
GCTTCATCATCCAACCCATCATAGTATATTGATCCATCTACTCTTTCCAAAACATCTAATTCCCAACCACCACCTTCCACTCCTAAGGTTGAGATCCAAGATAAGGGTTGTAGAGAGTATCATATGAAAGCATCTTATTGTATTAGCCAGTTGGTTCCTCCCAAATCATATGGTCTACCAACGACAGATAGGAGACAATCCATTGTCACCATATGTGTCCCTCCCACAATGAATTTCACAAAATGGGGGGAACTAAGTAGAGAAGCTATAAATGAAGAAGATGTGACCTCTTGGTTATACAAAAAAGACAATGAAGAACCTACTCCACCCACTCAAATACCTATAGATCAATATGGAAAAGGTTTCAAGATAATGCAAAATAAAGGATATGACAGACACAGTGGGCTGATACTACATCAAAATGGGAGGATTGAACCCATCATTGTCTCTAAGTGATCAAAAGGCCTAGGGATGGGATTTGAACTACTTAAGATTGGTGTTTCTAGTACCACATCACCTTTACAAGAGGGATTCGATGCTTCTGAAGCTATTGAGACATCCAATGAGCCATCTGACCAACCTTATTATTCCACTGACTCAAACAAATATGAATGGGGTTCTAACAAATCATCTGATGATTATGAAATTTATGAAACCTTTAGAGAACCCATCAAACCTTCATTTGATGAATTATTTGAGCAACGCTTCAATATTGGTCCATCACGGGACACATCAAAACTTGACGTACCCCCTCCTAGGAGTAGGGAAGACACCATAAAATCCTTTTAGAACTATGTCAATAATTCAACCTTCACCTTGAACCCTTTGAATTTTGATACTTCTGATGATGACATACCCCTGGCATATCCCCAGCTTATCGATTGGGATCAACAAGACCTACCTATCTTAGATACCTTTGAGAATGACGAAGCAATAGCTGAGTTCATTAGGCTATGAGAAGGAATACCTAATGGTGACCATAAAGCTGGATTTACCATAGACTTGGATAACATGGCTTATCTTGGGGAGTCTGCTCACCCCTCTAGTCGCAAAAGTAGAAACAATAAGAAAAAAAATGAAGAAAATAAAAATGATGAGTCCCTAGGTGAAAATCAAAAGGCGCCTTTGGATGATGAAAAAGTAAAAAAATAAGGACGCATCCAAGGGCAAAAATCTCTCTGAGGCACCCTAGGATGGAGGGTTGAACATTCTCCCCGTTGCTCAAGAAAAGTCACCAATGTTGGTTGAGGAATATGTGGAGATCAACATAGGCACTGAAGATAATCCTCAATTAATCTATTTTGTAGCATCTTTGACAAAAATAGAGCAACCTGAATTTTGTAACTTCTTCACAAAAAGATAGGTCAACTTTGCATGGTCATATGCTGACATGCCTGGAATGGATCCTAACTTGGTAGTACATCATTTTCCATTACAACCAGGTGCTAAACCCGTGAAGCGGAAATTAAGAAAAATGCACCCGCAAATTGCTTTATTAGTCAAAGCTGAACTAAAGAAACTGTTGGATGTCAGCTTTATCAGATCAATTGACTATACAAAATGGATTTCCAATCTCATACCAGTGAAAAACCAATAGGTGGCATCCGCATCTATACAGACTTTCAAGATCTAACAAAGCATCTCCTAAAGATGACTTTCCTACACCAAATATTGACATGATTGTGGACCTAATAGCAAGATATGAAATTTTATCCTTCATGGATGGTTTCTTGGGATACAATCAAATTAGAATTGCACATGAAGACCAACATAAGATAGCTTTCACTTATCCATGGGGAACTTATTGTTGGAACATCACACCCTTTGGACTTAAGAATGCCAGAGTAACATATCAATGTGTCATGACAACTATTTTCCATGATCTCATAAACACTCTCATGGAAGACTATGTGGATGATCTGATAGCTAAATCATTGACAAGGGATGATCACTTATGGGTCCTAGATAAGATTTTTCAAAGACTATAAGAATACAAAGTGAGGCTAAACCTTAAAAAATGTGTATTCGATGTGCAATTAGGAAAACTTCTAGGATACATTATTTCTAGACGAGGCATTGAAGTGGACCCAACAAAAGTGAAAGTTATAATAGACATGCCTCCACCGGACAATATAAGTCAACTACAAACACTACAAGGGAGAGTGCAGTCTATTAGATGATTCATAGTGTAGTTAGCAGAAAAAATACATCCCTTCTACAATCTACTCAGAAAAGGGAAACGTTTGTATGGATAAATAAATGCCAAGAAGCTTTTCAATGGATCAAGGATTACCTACTTACACCACCAGTGTTAATGCCACTTATTGATGGATGACCTTTGATACTCTACATTTCAGCAACCACATCAACGCTAGGAGCCTTACTTGCATAGAATGATAAGGAGGGCAGTGAAAGGACAATGTATTATATTAGCCACACTTTGGTAGGTTATGAGCTAAATTACAGTCCCATAGAATGTGCATGTCTTGCAGTAGTTTTTGCTACTCAACGATTAAGGCACTACATGTTAAACCACCAAAAAATGTTGGTTGCAAAGATAGATCCTTTGAAGTATCTCCTTAGTAAAGCAACATTAATGAGATGCCTGGAATAATAGGTAATGATACTCAGTTAATACGATATCCAGTATGTAGAAAGAAAAGCTATAAAAGGACAAGTTATTGCTGACCAGCTGGAAAACACATCGATTAAGGAAGATCATCCTCTAGTTTAAGATTTTCCTAATGAATCCATCTTCACTCTTGACACGGGAATGACATGGAATTTATACTTTGATGGGTCCCACACAAATCATGGTTCAAGGGCTGGCATATTGTTTATCACACCATAGGGTGACACTATTCATAAGTCATTCAGAATTGCTTTTCCATGCACCAATAATATAGAAAAATATGAGGCTCTTGTTAATAGGATTACGAATGGAAATAAAATGGAAGATTAAGAATCTACAAGTTTATGGAGATTCTTAGCTGGTAGTCCAAAAAGTTAATGATGACTATGAAACCAAAGATGAAAACCTCACCCCATACAAGTGGATGGAAGATAGTTTCAAATAATATTTTGACAACATCCTCTTTCATCAAATACCCCACATTCAGAACAGGGCAACAAATGCTATGACAACCATTGGTTCACTCTTGGACATACCTAGCAACATGCCTAAATTCTAGTTTTTGGTAGAACAACTTTTGGTCCCTGCCTTTGATGTCCCAGATTTCAAGATGGTGTGTGAACTTGTTGGTCCCAATTCCCCATGGTACACAGATATATATGACTACCTCCATGTCCAAATCCTACCCCTTGACCTCTCGAATAACCAACATAATAAATTTATTCGTATGTCTTCCAAGTGTACCATCATCAGAGATACCTTTTATAGACGTGCCCTAGATAATACCCTGTTGAGATGTCTCGATACTGAAGAAGCACAAGCAACCTTGCATGGGGTACACGAGGGTATATGTGGATCCCACTATAGTGGTCCCACCTTAGCTAAGAATATTATGAGTTTGGGATATTATTGGCCTACGATGGAAAAGGACTCATATGTATTTGTCAAGAAATGTCGCCAGTGCCAGATTCACAGAGACTTGATACATGCACCAGCACAGGAGCTCTGTCCAATAACATCACCATATCCCTTTTCCCAATGGGGACTCGACCTCATCGATAAGATACATGCTACATCCTCCAACGGTCATAAATTCATTATTACTGTGACTGAATACTTTACCAAGTGGATTGAATCCATTCCTATGACCTACATTACTAGCATACAAATTTCTACGTTCATCCTTAACTATATCATTTGTTGGTATGGTGTTCCTCAATCCATAATCACAGATAATGGCCTCCCTTTTAAAAACCAAGAATTTTATCACCTTTGCCAAGAATTCCATATCCAACACCACTTTTCTACTCTATATTACCCACAGAGTAATGGCCAAGCTGAGGCATCTAACAAAACAATCCTTAGGATCCTTAAAAAGAATATCAATGATGTTGGTCATGATTGGTATTTACAGCTTAACCTTTCCCTATGGGCTTACCGCACAAGCATCCGTACTCCCACCGACACACTCCATATTCCTTGGTATTCAGTTCTGAGGCCATCTTTCCTATTGAGGTCAAGATTCCTTCCCTAAGGGAATCTTTGAAAGGGCATATTGACGATGAAGAGTACCATGTGTCAAGACTACATGAGCTCGAGTTCCTGGACAAACAAAGAAAAAAGGCACTAGATCATCTTTAAGCATATCAAAATCATCTTCATCACAACTACAACAAGAAAGTCTTGAATCGACATTTTTACATTGGTGACCTAGTTTTAATGGAAAATCCAAAGAATCAAACAGAAAGGGAAAAACCAGGAAAGTTTGAGCCAAATTGGCTAGGACCTTATATTATCACAAAAGCCTTTTGATCAGGAGCATACCATCTCTCTACCCCTGAATGCGAACCACTATTAGTGCCAATCAACAACCTTCATCTGAAGAGGTTCTACACATAGATTCTGAGAGCCTTGTCATAATCATGAAAAATACAAAATAATGGAAAAATAAAATAAAAAATCATTGCCTAGATGAAAACCCAACAAACATGTGTCTTGGTAACATCAAAAAAATTGAAAAATCAAGAAAATAGTAAAGATAAATAATTCGTTCAATAGTGAAAACCACTTCGGTAGTGCTTTGGATGAGTACCATGGTGAAAACCTGGAAAACATGCACCATGTGTAGCCGACTTTTCTCCTTTGTCTACCATCATTTCAATCTAACTTTTCAATTATATCACCTATCTTTCTTATCCACACACCTTATCATTTATCCTTTTCATATCATCCATAATAAATGGTTGTCCTTTCCATGACTTGGAATGATTGACATCGAGCACACTTCACATCCCCATTCCATCCTATTCATAATGAATTGGTCTTATACTCGATTGCGGCAGGCACTTGACTTACGTCATTTGGTTCTTATAGTGGCTATTATGAGGACGTAAAACAAAAAAAACCCAAAAACATCACAAAATGTCTTGAAAAAAATTCAAAAACATCAGAAAATGTCTTGAAAAAAATCCAAAAAACATCATAAAACTTCAAAAAGACAAAAAAATAAAAACATGTCAAAAACCCAAAAAAAACATCCAAATAACTTTCAAAAACCCAAAAATAGAGTCAGATTCAGTCAATCTTTGTCATTGTCGAACTACATTGCCTCTACAACTAGACGTAGGTAAGACCATCTATTGATGTGCCCTCGAGGCATTAGGTTAGTCCTTTAGGTTTGTCAAATAAATAATGAAATCATGACTCAGTCTTTTATCAGTAAAAGAAAGTCAATGGTCATGTCGAACTACGAGGTCTCTGTGTGTATAACATAGGCAAGGCCATCAATCAATGAGCCCCCAAGGCCGCACTAGGTTAGTCCTTTAGGGTTCATCATGTCAGTAAAAATAATTTATACATTGTCATCAAACACAAACAATTGTCAAAACATCAAGTTAAGTCGCACATCAACAAGACAAACAAGTCAACAAGTTCATCAAGTCAAACCAAACAAATTGTCAAAACACTCAAATAACCAAAACAATCAACCAATGTCTTATACATGATGTGTCCTCCCTGAAAATAGACATTGTCATTTGGTCAAGCTTCATCATTTCCTTATACAAGTGGTCACATGATCAAATTAAAACAATAAATAGATCAAATTTTGGAAAATATTCTTACTGGATATTGACATTATGGCTTGTTTTGTCTTATCTTTTCATTTGGCTTTGTCGTTAAGTCCAGTTCCTAGCTTTCTCGAGGATGTCCCATGAAGGATTTAGAGAAGCAAGGATGTATTA
The DNA here is from genome assembly GCA_007258455.2 of Sequoia sempervirens. Taxonomy (NCBI): domain Eukaryota; kingdom Viridiplantae; phylum Streptophyta; class Pinopsida; order Cupressales; family Cupressaceae; genus Sequoia; species Sequoia sempervirens. The sequence goes on along the minus strand of VDFB02177743.1, from coordinate 12,911 downwards.
GGACTCTTTTTCTTTGACTCATCGCTTGTCGACAATTATTTTGTCCTTGAGTCCGCCACTAGCTTCCCTTTGAGGATGTCTCGTGACTCTTTTCTTTGACTCAAGGTTTGTCGCATTGTCTTTGCCTTTGTCTTCAAGTCGCTACTAGCTTCCCTTGAGATGTCCCATGAAGGATTTAAAGGAGCGATGATGTCTCATGACTCATCTTTTATTTGATTGTTGTTTGCGGTTTGTATTGACAAAAAGACTGGGGCAATTTTTCCCTTAGTATGAGTTAGGACATTCCTTGTCTTTGACTATCTATTTTTAGCAGGTGGATGACCTTGCACACCTTGGTCTATCTCATATCATGGTGTTTGTTATCCATTTGTATCATTTAATGCCCAATGATGATTAATGTAAGGTCTATTATGATTTCAAAAAATACTGAAGTCATTCTAATATACTAACATCCATGTCTTCCATGCTAACATATGTTAGAATCCAAGATCTGAAATGCAAACTAGAAAAGACTTCCACAAAAGAGAAAAAATAGAAAAAGCAAAGCTTTGCATAAAGATGTGCAAAATATTATTATTCTAGAATTCAAATTACATGATAATGATTTTCTTTATAAAAGCAAAGTATGCATAACCCTAATCTTATCTTGAGCAACAAGATAGCTCAACAAGATAAGGATGAGAATAATTAACCCAAGAATTAAATAATTACCTAAGTAAAGTTATGCAAGTGCAATTAAATATTAATTACACTAACACCCCCCCATAAGTGCAACTTAGGGAGACTAAAAAAAGCATGCACCTAAAACTAAGATGAATGCAAAAGCATGAATGGGTCCCGACAACAAGGCTTGATTAGGCCCAAGGCACAAATGCAATAATGAGGTAGAGAAGTAAAACCCAAGGACAAAACCCCCTACAATGAGATGACTGTTGTAGAGAAGCACTTGAAGAACACTATGGAGTAACATTGAAACCACAATCTAACAAGAAAAGAAAGATACTTTTGTCTACAATTGAAACCAGAAAAAAAATCATGATAATGTGATAGTAGACCCAATGCCATGGAACACTAAAAATTCACAAAATGGAACAACCCTAGAATCTATGAAGCAACAAAGATGAGATGATGACGTATCTTGAAACCACAGATCTCGATAATGCCAAACTGAGACTAAAACTCTTCCATGGGAACAAGTACCATAAAGACTCTCGAACTTTAACCATAAAAATATGGCCCTCAAACTAAGAAGGATTTGAACCAATGTGGATCAAGAAACATAAACTCCCAATCTAAAGTGTGAACCGATGTGAATTTGATATGTGTCAAGCAAGACAAGAATGAGGCCAAAAGAAACTAAGAAACTAGATAACCCATGCGAGTTGCCATCAAAACAAGATGAAGATGGAGATCAAAGTCCATGCACACTCTAATCAGATTATTATGCAAGAAACCCCCTAATGGAACTTTATCTCAGTTCATTTATTACAATAACCCAATGATTGTAAAAGGAGAGAATGCAAACATGCATAAATATAAAATAAGATGATGTGATAATGAAATGAAGCCGCAAAGATTCAAGTTTCACCCTTCCAACTACCAAAGCATCCAAGCACTTAAAACACCCATCAAGACAAATTTGGAATAATGATAAACCCAAGACATACAGAAAAAAGTGCATGGACAACAAAATAGATCTCCTTAATATCTTTCCAACACCGCAAAGAAGATGAAAATTAGAGATCATGGCAAAACATTATGAGCTCGGAAGCCATAAATGAATATCTGACTTCAAATAGTAATAAATGTAGCTAAATAGAAAAAAAAAAATAATGAAAAATAAATCCACACCATATGATAGTGCTTTTAAACCAGCTTTCCGATGATGTTTTTGTTTTCAAAATCCGAAGTTCGGACACTAAAGTTATGTCCAAAATACTCAAAACTCCTCCAAAAGTGCCTTTGGAATTAAGCTTGTAGCTAGGCTAACTACTAGGATTAACCGCTAGCAGCTAATCGACGACAACACCCATTAACTCGGTTTTATTAATTTTTTTTTTCTTGATTATGTTGTTGTACCTGTGCCCATTTACCCATAAATGAAAAATTACCTCCCTGAGTCACCGTGGTCTCGGGATTTTGACATAATTTGATGATTTGGGGTTTTGGGTGCTCAATGCAATGGTGAGGTCTGCTTGGGCTGAAAACACTCCAAAATTTCAGGTACACTTTGGATCTGGAAAACCTCATAAACTTCAAATCCTCGTAGATCTAACAAACAGAGGCCTTTTTCGACAAAACGAAAGGCAAACCTGACTGTTCCGACAACTCTAGATTCAATGGAATGCTCAAATCTGATCCAAAATGCTTCATAAATAATCTCAAGGCATGAAACCCTTGAGGAACCCTGACCATGCTCTACAATGAATTTCTCCAAAAAACTGAGAAGGGGCTGCAAATCAAGGCTTTGATACCATGTTAGAAACCAAGATCCTAAATGCAAACTAGAAAAGCCTTCCACATAAGAGAAAACAAAAGCAAAGCTTTGCATAAAGATGTGCAAAATATTATTATTCATGAATTCAAATTACATGATAATGATTTGCTTTATAAAATAAAAGTATGCATAACCCTAATCTTATCTTGAGCAACAAGATAGCTCAACAAGATAAGGATGAGAATAATTAACCTAGGAATTAAATAATTACCTAAGTAAAGTTATGCAAGTGCAATTAAAAATTAATTACACTAACAACATCTAGGTCTTCTATACTACTATTTATTTTTTCCGCTCTAACATTTCTTCTTTTCTGCATCTTCACCACCCTTATCTATTTGCTTCTATCCTTTTTTCCTTCATCTTCATGTTCTCTCATCCATTTTGAGAGCACACTCGTGTTATTCGAACCCACCTATCCTCTCGAGGGGGCATACCACTACTTCTTTGTCATCCTTCTGTTGGGAATAAGATGCCATTTAATTGCAATCCTAAACATATTTCATGTATCTCTTAAGTCCTTGGAAAGTGTTCCCCAACACTAGGATTAGAAAAATATTAAATTTGAATGAAATGAACATGTTAATTGACATTTGTAATTAATTCTAAATGATAGGAACATGCGAGGGCATCCAAGAAGAGTTCTTAAATAATAGGAGCACATGGGGTGCCCACATGGAAGGTGGAACCCACCTTGAGTTAAGTTAATTGTTTGGAGAAAAAGATAACACTTTAGTAATGAATGTAAAGATCCTAGAAGTTAGGGATTTATGTTTACATACATGGAGTTTAGTTCAGTTAAGTTGAAAATCAGTTCAGTTCAATTTAGTATTAGTTCAGTTCAGTTTAGTTTAGTTATGGTTCAGTTATCTTCAGTTGCATGTAGTTAGTTTAAGTTGCATGTTAGTTGACTTCAATTGACTTGAATTGCATGCTAATGACTTGAGTTGCATGACATATAACATGTGACTACTTATAGTTAACATGGGATGATCAATCATGCATGATATTTGCATGAATGGTGGAGAGATATGTTTCAATTAACAAAGATTGACTTGGACCCACTTTGGGCACCCAAGTTGGCATCTTGGAGTTAACACTTTTGCATGATAAGATATTTTATAAGGCTAAGTTAAGTGGGCCCATTCATGGGTGCCAACTTTGAGGAGAAGCTTACAAGATATCTTCAAAATCAACGTTGAGTTATGACTTCAGTTTTGGACACCCAAATTGATAAAGGACTTGGTTTGACATTGTTTTTCACAACAGAAATCTACTTGCAAAGAATATGCGTAGGTTTTGTGAGATAAGCTTTGTACTTTGTAATTGACAACTCTTTGGAGTTTTCAAGGCTCATAATTGTCTATTTATTGTAGCAAGCTGACGAGAGTTTTATCAGATTTTATTGCAGGTTGTGAAGAAGAATTGTTGAAGGAAAAAGAAGCATTTCAAGCAAGGATTGATAAAGAATTGTTATAATCTTGTTCTAAGGTTAAATAATACAAGAACTATTGATTTTGGTGGTGAATTTTTTTCCCGAAAGGGTTTCTCCACGGTATATGTTGTGTCACTTCTATATTTTAGTCTTATTCTTCTACAATCTTTTGTCTATTTCTACAAATGGTAAAATGAATCTAAACTGATAATCATCCACAAAGAAAGTGTAACAAAGAACACTTAATTAGATCTACAGTATAATAGTTTTACAAGTTCTAAAGCTACATAATTACCTCCATTTTTTAACACCTTCCTCATCCTACTTTCACTGAGGCATATCTTTTTTCTATCTTTCACTGGGGCATATCTTTTTTTCTATCTTTTTCTTTGACACAATGCAATAAACTGCATTGTATCAAAGAGAGGACAAATGTAGACACTAAAAATTGTCCTAGACCTGCGAGTCTTAATTTCTTCATAATTCTTTCATCTTCATTTTTCATAATTAAATAATTTTAATTATTTAATTATTTCCTATGACCATATATCCTCTATTAATTAAATAATTTCAATAATTTAATTAATTCATTCTCATCTTTATTTCCCTTTGACTAATTAAATAAATGTTATTTAATTACATCACTAATTAAACTTATTTTCTTTCTAAAATTAAATAGATGTTTATTTATTTAATTTCCTATGTCACTTTCCACTATAATTAAATAATTATTTTAATTATTTAATTATTCATTGGTTTTTTCTCTCTTTAATTGAATAAATCTTCATTTATTCAATTTAATCCAATATCCTTGAATTTTGAATTAAAATCATTATTTAATTCAAAATGATGATTCCTCCTTATCACAATCTTCTATAATTAAATAATATCTTTATTATTTAATTAGTCATTAATCACTTAAGTTTAGATAAGATTTGATCAGATTTGATTTCTCTACTAGACAATTTTATCTATGTCAATCTTATCTTCTACATGCAATCCTCTATTTATTAAATAACTTTAATTATTTAATTCATTCATTCTTACCTATATTCATCCTTGATTAATTAAATAAATATTATTGATTTAATTACGTTGCTAATTAAATCTATCTTCTTTCTAAAATTAAATAAACTATTATTTAATTAATTCTTACGACACTTTCAACTATAATTCAATAATCATTTTAAATCATTTAATTATTCCTTAACATTTTCTCTCTATAATTAAATAATCATTTTAAATTATTTAATTGTTCCTTAAATTTTTCTCTCTATAATTAAATAAAATCTTTATTTATTTAATTTAATCCCAAAATCTTGAATGTTGAATTAAAATTATTTATCCTTATCATATTCCCCTATAATTAGATAATCTCTTAGTTATCTAATTAGTCATTAATCACTCAAGTCTAGATAAAATTTGATCATTCAGTTATCTGGTGACATAATAGCTAATTTTCTATAACAAACAGACTTTCTGTGTTAATCAGTCTGTTATCTAGACAAGATCAGATTTGACAGACAATTTTATCTATATCAATCTTATCTTCTACATGCAATCCTTATCCCTCTGTGTCTCAACCAATTTCAACCCTTGATTAAATTACTTTTTAATTTAATCTCCACCATTCAAGCTTTATCACTTACACTAATTCAACCCTAACCCTATTGCATGTCACATCTTTTAATCTTGATTGTCTATTAATTATCTCTCAATCTCAGCCTGTCATTTGAAAATTATATTTTCTATAAATTGGCTTTATCCCTACCATTTTTACTCTCTCCCGAAATTTTATGAATTTTGGAAGCAACTTTAGAAATCTTCAATATTTGCATATTTGCATACTTAATTAAAATCTGAGGGAAAGTATTATACTATAGAAAAATGGAGAAGGATAATGGAGGTGAATCATGGAATTGCATGTGTGTTTGGTGAGGTCTTTCGTTTATGCATGTTTTTATCTTCCATTGTTCTTCATTATTAGCTTGGGTTTAGTTTGATTTATGCTTTGTATTGCTAATCCTAGAATTTTCCCTGTGCTACAAATCTAATTAGGTTAATTTTCCCCCTCTCACATTAACATTCCACCCTGTTTAATTGAATAAATCAAATTATTTAATTTAAACCCTAAAGTCCTCTCATTTAATTAAATAATCCTATATTATTTAATTAAACATCATTTTGAACTCCTTTTTCATTAAATAAATTAATTATTTAATGGATATCCTCACATTCTTCATCTTGCACATTAAAATTTAGTTTTAATTAATAAATTATTAATTTCCCCTCCCATCCACTTGCATAGGGAATATTCCAAGGGAATATTCTCCTATTTGTCTCCAAAAGGGAATGATTCTTTTCAAACAAACTTTCAAATTTGTTATAAAGTGTGTTTGTTTGAATCATTCTTATCCCTTGATCTTTCCTTGATCCATGTGATATTTTATTCTCACCCATTGATGAGAATCCTTGATCCATGTTTCCCCCTTCATTCAATATTGACCATTGATAGATCAAATCGATCTGAGCTCTTGATTTTTCATTTTCTCTCCTATAAATACATCACTATTTGGAGAGAAATGGATCCATAGTTTAATAGCAAAGTTATGTTTTTGAAATTTATACTCACTTGCATCCATATTTAGCATATTTTTAAGCATTTTAGATTAATCTTGATCCATATTAGCTTAAGCATCCATTAATGGCTTCTATGATGGCTTGGTTTACACTCATTTTAGCATATTTTGCATCCATGGCTTGCATCTTTGAACTTTGTTTCCATTTATCATAGCTTGCATCAATTATCATCAAGCATCTTAGCATTTAGCACTCATCTCATCATGTTAGACTAGTTTGCATCCATGGTTCATTCATATTGCACTAGTTTCATCAATTTTCATCAATAAAATTAATTGGAACAACTCATATTATCCAAGGGATTAGGAAAGGGTTGCCATTCCACATCAATGTGACACCACTTCCCCAATGGGATAAGATTCAAGGTCTTAGAATAGGGTTTTGTTAAGCTTTCGTGTTTATATCATGTTAGTTTAATGGCTTCCTAGTTTTGATTATTCTGAACATCTCATTGGGATCATGGCTTAGTGGATTGAATAGGCTTTAAATTCATTTGGATCTAGCATATTTAGTTCGTACTATAACTATTGTCATATTTTGGTGCTAGAAGGAGGGCTATACTAATCGAATATGATGAATTTCTCTTTAGATTCTTGTATTCTTGATTTTATAGATACAACAACACATTTGGAGGCTACAACAATGCCATTGTAGGGTGTCGCCATATAGCGATGCCTTTGTAGGGATTATAGCGATGCTTAATTAAATCTAGTGATGCCTATTTAATTTAGCGACACTATTACTTTTTGAAATTATTGTAAATTTAAAAATAACGATGCCTTTGATATAGAAACGCCTTGTGGTCTTTGTTTGCTATAGAGAGACACTTTGTAACTTTCACCAGAGTGACACCCATGAAATATAGTGACACCTTTGTGAATTATAGCAACTCCATTGTGGACAACGACAATTTTTACTGGTAAACAAACAAAGAGCTAATTTTCACATGTGCTTTAAATTTTCAATTTTAAATGCTCTCTTATATCTTACTGACATCTGGTTTTTGTTTTTGAGGCTAACTGGTTTTGCAGATTTAAAAACATTTGAAGTGAAGAAGCATACTATTGTTCATATGGATACATTGTAAAAAAGTGTTTGTACACTTATGTGACAATTATAACTCATCATATGTTGTTTTGCTTTATGCTTTAGGACCAACTAATCTTCCATTGGGTTTAAAATTTACTTTTAAAGTTGGTTAAAATTGAACACAAACAACCTCACTTTGTGATTTTGGCTTAAAATTGAACAAGACAAACACATACTTCCATTGGTGCTTAAAAATGAAGTTATTTTTCTTTAGGGGTTAAAATGAATGAGTGCTTTCTTTTCTTATGTCTACTTGTAGTGTGTATCCACTCCCCTTGTGCTTCATGTGATCTTGGGTAAAGAGAAACACTCAAGTATATGTTCTTTGCTTGTGTGCACTTATAGTACATATCCACTCCCCTTGTGCTTCATGTGATCTTGGGTGAAGAGAAATACTCAAGTATACTTTCATGCTTTGTGTCACCCTTAAGAGAGGACTTACTATGAGATACATCCCACAATGGAAAACTCATAGGCAAGTTCTTGTAAGCATGCTTATCGGGGGGCTTTAAATAAAGGATGTGAAATCGTGAGAAATTAACATCAATCTGGGGTGTCCATAACATAGTGCACCTAATCCCACACCTTAAGTGGAATGGGAATGGTTGAAGAGCCTTAAGTGGCCAAGCAGATGAATATGCATCATGGTGTTCTCAGTTTGTTGTCATTAAGAACCTTGTTTAAGTAGTGGCCAACTTTGTCCTTCCAAAGAGTTCTTTGAAGTACTGCATTGGAATTTATTTCCAAGAAATTACTTGCCATGTTTGATTTTGGCTAAAGTGTAGAGATTAAGAGTTCATTCTTAACATACCTCTACACTTTTCCCTCAAATTGCATGTAAAATCATCTCTTCTACTATGAAGGGCATGAGGCAAGCCTACCAAGAAGAAAGTACCCACTTGAGCTAGGAATGTTATTGCTTGTGAGTCAATTTGACACATTGTTTGGTTCCAAAACGTCTTAAACACACATCAACAAGTTTATCAAATTTCAAACCCTTTGGATTAAGTATGGATAACTTTTGTCCTAATATTGTTGCTTGACCCTAAGGATTTTATCCTTAGAGGCTTCTAAATATTTTGAATTATATCTAAATCCACACTTTCCAAATTTAACATAAGGAACTATGGCCTTAGCTTCATGATTTTCACATATTGGACTTTGTGAAATGAAGGTTTCTTTAACATAGAAATTTTAGTTTGAACATTAATTAAGACTTTCTCGAAGTGGTAATGAAACAATCTCACTTAAGCAAAGATTAAATCAAATTAACACCCCACATTGATGTATGTTTAAAACATTGACTCCCCAAACACAAGTAATATTGAGACAAGGAAATTATTGAAAAACATTGAGTCCAAGTTCAATTTTGCCAAAACAATTGAGTTTTATTGTCAAAATCAATGAAGTTATATTACCAAAATCATTGAGTTCTTAGGGTTTTATCAATTTAGAGGTATAGCATGTTTCTCACCACTTTGTTCTTGCAAACAAAGGTCCCTTTTAGGTTAAAATTTTGGGTCAAACATTTCAGCCACCTTCATCATATTTCACATTTCACTTCACCAAACAACTTTAGAAGCTTTTGGACACACCAACACTTTGGACTTAGGCATTTATCAAACCAGTCCCCTAAACTTAGCTATGTTGTGTGTGAAATCGATCCTTTTCCATGCACTTAGTTGATTTGGTTATCACATTTTGGACTAGTTTATCTTGAAGGTCACAATTCTACCTTAAAGTTTTACATGTTCATTAACACCTTTTTTCCAAAATATCAAAACATCAAATCCTTTTTTCTAAAAGTATTTTCCAAAAGTTTAGAAAGTTCATCCCCCATATCATTCACCTTTTCATCACCAATTCACACCATTGGCCCAAAACAACTTAGAGGGTCCCTTTTACCAAAATTGAGTCAACTAGAGAGTTTCAACACTGTAAATCTCAACACACCTCTCCTATAGGTGACCCACAATTTATGGTTACGACAAGATCACAACACAATAGAATCATGGAACAAACTAAAAATACATCCACCAAGAGTGATCCAAACCCACAATAATTTGATCCAAGGAGCCATTCTACCCCCTCACAAAAACCACAAAATCCATTGGGACCATATGAGGCAGAAGAGGTCACAAACAATCCACTTGAGCTCACTAAGGAAGAAATCCTTGAGTATAAACAAAATCATCAAAACTTAGAAAATATGGCTCCAAATTTTCTCGTACAAAATTTGACATAAGGATTATTCCAATCTACAAATCAACCAACTCCATCCTTTGTGCCAAGTCAAACACTAACTCATAGTCTTGCAACTAGGATTGCCATTGATTTTGAGCACAACCATCTTCATCCATCACCACAAGTGCCCAAAGTGTGCCCAATGTTATACAAGGTAATGTGAACCAAATATCTCAAATGGGACAATAAGGGAAAATTAACACTCTCATGCACGGTCAACCCTTAACAAGTGGCTCCAAAAATCCTATTGACACATCAAAACAAGTGATTACCCAAACCACTCAATTCAATCCATAAAACACATCAACCCCACCTATCATCAATCCAAACCAAAACAACACCTTGATCACAAACCCCATCAACCAAGGTAATACCTTGGTCCCATATCAAATGCAACAAGGGAACCCTCAACACATCGGTCAAGGGAACCCTTCAAATCTATTGATCCAAGGACAAAATGTGCCATTGAAATCACCATACCAAATGGCACCATCATCATCTTTACCATGGGTCCCCCAAAATATGTGAAATCAAACGAGGCCCCAACCTTACATTCCTCCCCAATCAACTATCTTACAAGGAATGATAAACCAAAACAACCCGTAACCACATCAAATCAATCCACCACCCATGATCACCAAAAATACATCCCAACATCAAAATGTTTCCATGTTGCAAGCGTAAAAAGCTCACGCTTTAGCTTTGCAACAAGCACATTAGGCTTACGAACAAGTGTTGCAAGCACAACAAGCTCAAGCTTAAGCATTGCATGTGCAATAGATTTATCAACAAGCGTTGCAAGAGCAACAAGCCCAAGCTCAATCCTTGCCACAAAAACAAGCTCAACAACAAGCCTTAATAACACAATAACAATAGCAACAACAACAACAAGCCTTGGTCGCACAACACAAAAACAAGCACAACAACAATCTTTGCTAGCACAAAAATATGCCTAACAACAAGTGCTCACACAACAACAACAACAACAACAAATTTTATAATATAATCCCCAAAGAAACATCATCAATCCAAATATGATAGGAGCATATACACCTCTACCACCATCACCTTCATAGTATCAAACACCACCCTACACACCATACAACACCCCATCATATCAAAATCCCACTTACAATTCATCTACCATCCCAAAATACGCAACATATGCTCCTCCACCAAACCCGCAAGATGATATGTCATCGCAACTCAAGGTGCTCATGCAATAGATCTAGGATATCCAAATGGGAAAAACAAAGAAACCACATACACAACAAAACTTATGCCCATATCCATTCGATAGGAACATCACAATGGTACCTTTATGATGTAGAGTAGGGTGGATGATCACCAAAAAACTCAAAACCAACTCAACAAAACAAACTTTTCAAATTTAGAACCCAAACTTAGTGGGTTTCTCTACCACTCTTCAATTTCCCTTGTAACATTCCACAAACTATTTTATCACCATAACTTTCAAAAAAAAATTCATACCCACAATATAAAAGCTGTTTTGGATACCCATTTGGGAGTTCTACAACATACTCAAAATTTAGGGGTGGTTGTTTTGGAACGACAAAACCAAAAATCTGCTGCTACACTTTGGATGAAGGCTAATTAGGCTTGTTTGAATGGCTCACAACTAGGTTTTCACATCTCCAACCTCAAACCTCCATGAAAATAGCTTAGAAATGTCACAATTAGCCTACCTAAACATTTCCAACCATTACAAACCATTTACCAAGACCTTTTCCTAACTCATTTGCACATTCTATGCCCCAAAAACATAAAATTTCAGCCTAGGGCATCAAAAAATCTTCACTAATCTACTTCTCCTACTCCTAAAACCTTCAAGAACACAAAATACAACATTTCTACCCTCATTCCACCAGGTTTAAGAATTATTCAACGGTGGAATGAGGGGAAATCCATAATTTTCTATCAAACCTCACAAAAATGAGGGTTTCAACTAGTTTTCAATAAATCTACTCTAGCCTCCTCAAATCTTAATGAAATAAAATGAAACCAAAAAAAAGAGTTAGAAGATTCAACTCCACATCAAATTCAATGAAACTTAGACCATTTCCAAGCCGTACAAGTCACTGTAGCAGCAAATTGTGCTTTAAAAATGTAGAAAACAATGTTTTATTGATGTTCAATCTTCAAAATGATCTCTAGAATCTTTTCTTCGACTTCACAAGGCTTATTTAAGATTTTACAAACCCAAACCAACAAAATACAATTGAATTTCAACTTCCCAACCTTTTAACTTCCCAAAAATTCAAAGTGGCTTGACAACTTTTTGTAATTTTTGCAACATTTACAAAATTGTCTTCAAAATGACTCCAAATCACCTAAACCTAAATTGACTCCAAAAACATGAAAAATGGTCTTAAAAGATCTTATTACACTAAAATTGACTTCACATCACAAAAAACTAACATTTTGCAACATTTTTGCATAAAGACCTATGGTGCCCTACACCATTTTCCCTCCCAATTTTGAGGTCCCTAAATTTGATAAATACAAAGGGAGGGGGAATCTTGTAGATCACATAAAATAATTCCATGTCATGTGTTTGGAGGTGGCCTACAATGATTCCTACTTAATGCACCTCTTCCCATGCAGTTTGGTGGGCCCAACAATTAATTGGTTCTCACAATTGCCTTTAGGTATCAAAACATTCCAAAAAATAATTTGTAGGTTCATAGACCATCTCTCCTTTAATCTTGACATAGATGTTAGCTTAGAAGATTTATTAACACTCAAGCAAAACAAAGGAGAATCCTTCACTAATTTCTTACAAAGATGGAGGCGAAGGGCTAGTAAGAGCATGTGGCCCACTCTCGACGAACAACAAGTGGGGATTATCATAGAAAATGTTGATCCAGATCTATCCTTCCACTTAAATATGTAATGTATCACCGCTTATGATGAGCTTGTCCCTAGGGACCTCAACATCGAGAGATCCCTAATCTCACAGGGAAACATGAAAACATATAGAGACAA
>VDFB02177741.1:0-28900 GCA_007258455.2 Sequoia sempervirens | reverse complement strand
GATCATACTTGACACAACATAGCACTTTTGAGGTGTTGGTAGGAGAATATTTGGTTTACAGGTTTTCTCTATTCATGGTTCCTTCTTGAATGTTCATGTTTTTGGGAGGATGGTGGCAACATGTTGTGAGAGAGTATGCAACTATTTGGGTTGCATGTGTAGATCATGGTTATTATTCTTGGTACTTCATGCTTTGATTTACTTGTCACAACTTGATATAGTGTTGATTGGTAGACTTGATATGCTTTGACATTACCCATAAAGGGGAGTTCCCGGATATGTATGGTTCTTCATTGACAGGTTTGATACAAGGAGCTTGTGATTGTGGTTTATGGGTTACATATATTGGCATGTATTTATTGATGTTGTTGATACCTAGGAGGTATGGATGGTTGGATTTATTAGCATGTGTTGTGGATGCTATTTCTGATCATGTGGGCTTTTACCTTTGACAAAAGCTTGAGGCCTTTGTTATCACTTGGATTTGGTGCTTGTGTTCTTGGATTGGCATCTTCAATCTTAGCATGTTCCCTTTCTTCCAGGGTGGGCAAGTTGGAGGATGATGACTTCTTTCTTGAGATGGTGGTCACTTTTTTCTTTATTACAAGTATCTTGATTGAGCATGAGAGCATGCTGGATATTCATGTGGTTTCATGTATGGCTATGATGATGTATTTCATGTATTGATCCCTTATGCAATGTCTACAACAAGTGGGAGAATGTTGGGATATGGTGTTATACACCATTGCATAAAATGTTATATTATAATATTGTAATTAAATAATTATTTAGTTGTAATGCACCTAGGAGGTGTGGTTAATCACACTAGATAATTATTTGGGAAACATTATATGTTGCATTGTAATATTGGTTTATTATTTAATGTATGATATACATGAGATAATAATTTAATATTGGATAATATTTAATAAAGTGAAAAATTAGTACTTAATGTTAAATATGGTTAGTGGTTTTATGTTCACATGGTTTTGTGGCACATGGTTTTATCTTACCACTTGGTTGTACATTTGTGTGAGCTTGAGTCTATAAAAGAAAGCACATGTTTAGTGGTTAAGGTTGGTTGGGTGAGTGGGCTGCCATTATTGAGTGAGTCTTTACGATGAGTGCATACATGAAGCATGGCATGGGATGTGTGGATTCATGCTTGACACATATGATGGCATTGAGAGGCTTGATGCTTTAGAGGTATTCATTGTAACTCTTATATTGTTTTATTGTTGAATAATAAGATGGAGCATGGATGCTTTTGGAGGCTGGGTTTTTCACTCTTGAGGGTTTTGCTAGAGTATATCTTATATTATCTTGTGGCTTGTTAATTTATCTATGCATTATGGTTACTTGTATGCATGTTTATCTCTCATGGGGTTATGTAGGAAATGAATAAGCTTGTTGGTTGAATTCTAACATTTCCTAACAATCCTAACTAAGTCCTAATCAAATTAAATGAATTCAAATTATTTTGCACAAACTCCCCATCTTTTATTTTGAAGGAATGTAATTTCCTCTTCAAATAAAATTTACTTACTAGACTCTAGTCAGATCTCACTAATTATTTTACATAAGAGATATTTAGTGGCCCCCTCATAAATATTTAGGACATAATATATAGTATGTAATTGAATGGTTCTTCATGTATTTTTTTCAATAATCATCAAACATACTATTTGGTTTCTCTTAATTTGTAACTACTTTTAATTGATCTCTCTTCAAGTGTATCCTTGATCTTCAACTTCCACAACTCATGCCTAATTCCACTAAACTTTTCAATATCCAAACAAGATGTAGATGCTCTAGTTTCTACTCACTTCACAAATATGCAAAACCACTCAAATCAAAATCTCACACTTTAGCCAAAAAATGAACACTTCGAGAATGGAATCCCCTTCCCATCATAACAAATTGAGGTTCCAACATCAAATGTTATTTAAAATAAGGGAAAATACTACAAATGAAATCTATTTAGATAGTATACAAATCTATTTTTTCTTAATATAACATTAGATTAACTATTATGAGATTATGTGAAAATATACAATAGCGAATATAAACCAATAAATCATAATAAGTTAATATGAATTTGATGTAAATGGAGAAACCCCTTTAGAAAAAGTACACCATCAAGGTAGGACTCAAGTATGTATTAATATTTAATACAAAAGTACATATATGTGACACACTTCTCTCCTTAATGAAGTTAAAAGAAGCCTTACCAAGTCCCTACATAGCCAAAAATTGTGTATGTTGGCCACCATATTGATAAAAAAAATCCATGACTACCCTTCAAAATTAAAATATCAAATATGTTATCAAAATTTATATTCATAAATGTTGATGTTTATATCCAGCTTCAGTCATATTCTTCCCACACATTATTTGTTCTTGATTGAATAAATTAAATAATAGCTTGAGAGCTATTTAATTTATAGAGCTCATATTATTAATTGGCACGAGTTCATATATGTACTGACTTTCTTCACATTGGTTGCATCCAAATGAAAAGGAATTATTGGAGGCCAACTTGAAGACTTGTGAAGAAGCACATGTTTCTATGAGAGGCTGACCTCTTGTTATTGCATTTTATAATATCTCTATGTCAGCCGACTTTGTTCTTGAAGAGTTGTGTCTCTTCTATCATTTGATATATATATGACTTCATTTGTTCACAAATGACCATCCATTCATTTGCACTTCAATCCATTCTCATACAGTTCAAAGTTCATCATATGCGTATCCATTCAAGAGCGATCTGAGATTTATATAGAAGGCTGAGATAATAATTAGAGAATTGTATACATTTAGTCTGTATTGGCATCAGTCTGTGATGTTGTGTGTTGGCCTTTTGAGTGGCCTATTGTATATGTATCATTCAATTTGAAGACTCAATAATATAAGAGATATTATTGGCTGGGTTTTTCTCCCACAAGAGGAGGGTTTTCCCAGGGTATTTGTTGTGTTTTGTGTCAAGTTTTGAATTAATTTCTATGCATGTTAATCTGTTCACTAAAATTAACATGGTATCAGAGTAGGTTTGAGAGGATCGTGATCAGATTTGTTCCTAAACAACGATACTCTATTCTCTTCTTCATATTTCTTTGTTCATTTTCTACATTACTCAAGATGGTGAACTGTTTGAAGATTGAGGATAGACTCAAGGGAGCATCAAACTTCACATCATGGAGATTTAGGATCATGCTTACCTTGCGTGAAAATGACTCGGGTGAGTTTGTGGAGTCTAGTGTTCTTGAACTTGAGGAGGAAGAAGAGAAGCTGTAGTGGGTGAAGAAAGATATTAAGGCGATGAAGATATTGGTTAATTTTGTTAAGGATCATATTGTTCCTATCATCTCTAAGTTGAAGGTAGCAAGAGACATGTTCAAAACATTGGAAGAAATGTACGAAATCAACAATACCAACCAAGCACTTGCACTCAAGCAACAACTACACCATGTGAAGATGGCAAAAGGAGAATCAATGATTGCATACTTCATGAGGATTTCAGATTTGAGAGATCAACTCTCGACAATCGGGCATATGATTGATGACAAAGACTTGATTATGCTCACTCTCAATGGTCTACCTTTTTCTTGGGAATCCTACATTTAGGAAATTAGTGCAAGATCAAAATTGCCTAATTTTGATCATCTAAGATTTGATTGCATTCAAGAAGAATCAAGGTTGGTGGCAAGAGGCATTGTTCAAAGTTCAAAGAACAAACACATTCATGTTCTCGCCTCCCATGATTCAAAGAAGAAAGGAAAAGATGGAAGGAAAGGGTTCTTCAAGAGGAATCAAGATAAGGGAAATGATGATGCACCTCCCTCCAAGAAGAAGAGAGACATGTCCAAGATTCAATGCTTTAGGTGTGATAAGTTTGGGCACTTTTCTAAGCATTGTCCAACTAGACCTAAGTAACAAGCCATCGTTGCAGATGTTGATGATGCTTCTCCATAGAAGGATTCATGTGAATACTTGTTCTATTCAAATCTATCAAGCAATGTACCTATGGATACCAGTAC
The DNA here is from genome assembly GCA_007258455.2 of Sequoia sempervirens. Classification (NCBI taxonomy): domain Eukaryota; kingdom Viridiplantae; phylum Streptophyta; class Pinopsida; order Cupressales; family Cupressaceae; genus Sequoia; species Sequoia sempervirens. Next base: position 24,863 of record VDFB02177741.1, on the reverse strand, counting down.
TTGGCTGATCGACAGTGGTGCTTCTCAACACATCACTGGATTTAAGGAGCACTTATCAAGTTTGATAGAGAAAGAATTTTCTGAACAAGTCATTATCAGAGATGATGCTGGCTATTCCGTGAAAGGGATTAGAACCTCTACTTTACATTTGGATTTTAGCATTACACTTCAGTTGAGAGATGTTCTGTATGTCCCAGGAATCAAGCACAGTCTTATTTATATTTCAGCCCTAGAAGATGAAGGATATCAAGTTGCCTTCTCCAAAGGAAAAGTTCTTGTGTGGATGGGGAATTCCAGTTTCAAGGAAGCTCAAGTAATTGGTGTTAGACATAAAAGCCTCTATAGGCTATGCACATGTCCTCTACAAGCACTAATTCATGATTCTTCAAGCCTATGTGATCTATGGCATCGAAGATTGGCACACCTCCACTTCTGAGCACTACCTATCATGGAGAAGATTGTCACAGGACTTCCCAAGTTCAATCAGGAGCATGAAGGAACTTGCAAGGGATGCGCTATGGGTAAGGATTCAAAATCCCCTTTCCATAGTAGAGAAAATAGATCTAAGTGTATTTTAGACCTTATTCATTCTGATTTATGTGGACCTATGTCTATTCCTTCTTCGAGTGGTTTCTTGTATTATATTCTTTTCATTGATGATCACTCTAGAAAGACTTGGATTTATTTTTTGAAAACTAAAGAATCTGAGCAAGTGTTAGGAAGGTTTAAGGAGTTCAAAGCCTTGGTAGAGAATCTTTCTAGTAAAAGAATCAAGGTCCTCAGATCAGATAATGGTGGAGAATACACCTCTGGTAGCTTTAGGGATTTTTGTATTGATGCAGGGATTAAGAGGGAGTTATGTGTCTCTTATAATCCTAAATAGAATGGTGTTGCAGAAAGAAAGAATAGGACGATCGTGGAAGCAATGAAGGCCATGATCCATGACCAAGATTTGCAAACCTTCTTATGGGTAGAATCTTCCAAGATGACTGTATATGTTCAGAACAGAAGTCCTCACAAGGTCTTGGAGAATATGACTTCGGAAGAAGCCTTTACAGGGAAGAAGCCTGAAGTTAGTCATTTGAGGATCTTTGGATGTACTATCTATGTTCATGTTCCAAAGGAAAAGAGAACTAAGTTGGAGCATTCTAGCAAGAAGGGAATATTTGTGGGCTACAGTGAGACATCAAAAGCCTATAGGATATACATTCCAAGAAAAAATTTGATCGAGATCAATAGGGATGTTACATTCGAGGAAGATGTTGCATTCAAGAGATCCAGGGGCATTCATATGGAGATCGATAATGAAGAGTCTCCTCAGGATATGTAAGTTGACCATACTCCTGAGAGTTAGAGGGAGGCTTCAGAACCAAAGGAAGATCTTGATCCAGTTGAACCCTTGGAACCTACTGATGGGCCTACCGATATTGTAATTGGGAGAAAGAGACCTCTATGGGCCAGGCGTACTATGCAAGAGGCTAAATTTTTTGCAGCTCCTAGAGGCACATTCAGAGAAAGTAAAAGGCCACATAAGTACTTTAGTTATGTTGCCTTAATGAGTCAGATTATTGAATCTGAGCCTACCTATGTTGAGGAAGCATCTAGTCAATAGGTTTGGAGAGATGCTATGATAGAGGAGTACCAATCAATTCTCAAGAATGATGTTTGGGACATTGTTCCTAGATCTGAGGGAAAATCTGTGGTATCTTTGAAATGGCTCTTCAAAATCAAGCATGCTGCAGATGGGAGCATTGAGAATTACAAGGAAAGATTCATGGCTCATGGGTTTTCACAGAAAGAGGGAGTTGATTATGAAGAAACATTTGCTCCTGTTGCTTGCTATACTTCTGTCAGGACCATCATTTCCATTGCTGCATCTAGAGGATGGAAGATTCATCAAATGGATGTGAAGAATTTTTTTCTAAATGGTGTGATAGAGGAAGAAGTTTACATCGAGCAACCTGATGGGTTTGAGGTACATGGGAAGGAGTCTCATCTTTGCAAGCTGAAGAAGGCCTTGTATGGTATTAAGTAGGCTCCTCATGCATGGTATGAAAGGATTGATCATTACCTATCAAGTTTGGGCTTCTTGAAGAATGATGCTAACTCTAATCTATACTTTAAGGTAATTGATGGTGAAGCATTGATTTTGGTTTTATATGTTGATGATTTGATCCTTACTAGAGTATATCACCTGATTCTCAAGTGTAAGAAGGAGTTGGCTTCTAAATTTGAGATGAAGGACCTTGGGCTCATGCATTACTTCCTTGGCTTAGAAGTCTGGCAAAAACCAGATGAGATGATTTTGAGTCAAGGGAAGTACACCATTGATGTACTTAAGAGGTTTGGTATGATGGATTGCAAATCCATGTCTACACCCATGGAGACCAACCTACATAAATTGAAGGAGGTTACAGCTAGTTCAAACTTGGTGGATCCTACATTGTATAGACAACTAATTGGGTCCTTGATGTATCTAGTAAACATTAGACCTGATATTTGTTATGTTGTGAGTGCATTGAGTCATTTTATGTGTGAACCGAGACAGATACATCTTGTTGCAGTAAAACATATCCTGAGATACTTACATGGCACAGTTGGATATGGGTTGAGATATACTTCAGATCTTGACTTGGAGTTACATGGTTATACTAATTCTGATTGGGCTAGATGTGTTTCAGATCAGAAGAGTACCTCTGGTTGTTGCTTCAATTTAGATTCTGCTATGATATCCTGGTGTAGCAGGAAGCAATCATTTGTGGCATTGAGTACAACAGAGGCAAAATATATTGTAGCTTGTATGGCAACTCGAGAAGTAGTATGGCTTCGTAAGCTCCTTGCAGGATTGTTTGGACAATCAATGGAGCCTACTATGATCATTCATTGTGATAACCAGAGTTGTGTGAAGCTTTTTGTCAATCTTGTGTTTCATGACAAAACCAAGCATGTTGAGATGAAATACCACTATATCAAAGATATGGTATTGAGGAAGGCTATATAGTTGAAGTATATCAGCATTGATGAGCAGACGACAGATATTCTCACCAAGCCTCTCTCTAGAATAAAGTTTGTGTACTTTTGAGATAAGCTTGGTATGGTGGAGAATCCAGCTTTAACTGAGAAAGAGACTTAGTATTAGTGATAGCCTATAATGAGTTCTTCTCTATGGTGAGAAGTTTGAGGTGAAATCCCTTGTTTAATGAGTTCTTCTCTGTAAGAGAAGTTCGAGGTGAAATCCCTTGTTAATGCATTTCTCTTTGAGATTTGAGGTGAAAGCCCTTGTTTCCACACTTTGAGCAAAGTCATGGTGGATGTCATGTGTGTGACTCCATGACATCATCACATGAGAGAATCCATGATTTTTTTTTGTACTTGTGTTTCACCCTCTGGGAGACCCATGGTGAAAATTCATGTTGAGGTGACATCACGTAAGTGATGAACACTTGTACACACCATAGTATGGTTGTAGCAATTATGGTTGATATCATGTTGAGGTGATATCTAATATCACTCGATAAGGTGATATTCTTCTTTCACATTTGGTTGTAGCCAATGTGGTAGGCATCACATTGAGGTGATATGTCTTGTGCAACTGGAAGTATCCTCCCTAGCTGAGAGGGAGTGTTGATGTTTATATCCAACTTCAATCTTATTCTTCCAGCACATTATTTTTTCTTGATTGAATAAATTAAATAATAACTTGAGAACTATTTAATTTATAGAGCTCATATTCTTAATATGCACGAGTTCATTTATGTGCCAAATTTCTTCTCATTGGTTGCGTCCAAATGAAAATGCATTATTGGGGGCCGACTTGAAGACTTGTGAAGAAGCACATGTTTCTATGATCTAGGCCGACCTCTTGTTATTGCATTTTATAATATCTCTATACATCAGCCAACTTTGTTCTTGAAGAGTTGCGTCTCTTCTATCATTTGATATATATATGACTTTATTTGTTCACAAATGACTATCCATTCATTCGCACTTTAGTTCATTCGCATACAGTTCAAAGTTCATCATATGTGTATCCATTTAAGAGTGATCTGAGATTTATATAGAAGGCTAAGATAATCATTAAAGAGTTGTATACATTCATTCTATATTCGCATCAGTCTGTGATGCTGTGTGCTAGCCTTTTGAGTGGCCTATTGTATATGTAGATCATTCATTTTGAAGACTCAATAATATAAGAGATATTATTGGTTGGGTTTTTCTCCCTCAAGAGGAGGGTTTTCCCAGGGTATCTGTTGTGTTTTGTGTCAAGTTTTGAATTAATTTCTGTGCATGTTAATCTGATAACTAAAATTAACAATAAATACCATAAAAAATTCATAAGTAAATGTAACTAAATTATTACACCAAACCCTTCCCCCTAAAAAAAAAGAGAGAGAGAATTCCATTTTTATAAGCTCTTATAAAAGATTTATCCTGATAAAACCCATAAAAAACTACCTTTAGTGATTTACAATATGTTGTGAATGAAAAACTTAGAGGTAGTGGGAAGAATTCATCAATGAGTTGTTAGTACTCTTACCTTGGAATATTAATGTTCTACTTAGGATCAAAGTTGAGGATCTACTTCATTATTAATTCAAATTTTATCTACTAATAAAACTCTCACCAATGATTTATTGCACAATAATCTATAACACATTCTAGCTTCCACTCTAATATTATTACAATTTAGATAAATACAATAAATTATAAATGGGGTACTAAAATAAGTAAATCTATGAAGCCCAAAACACAATAGGTAAGTTATTTACTCACCTTCTTGACTACCCCATATAGAAGAACATGATCTTTCCAACCATTATAATTTAGGTAGATAATCTTGTTAATGTCAACCTCATTAGATGATTCTTGAAAGAAAAAGAATTGGTAAAGCTTTAAAAGAGGGGATGCAATATTTCATGCAAATTTTTAATAATAAGGAATAAGGAATACGTTCCTAGAAGATTTTTGAAATAACATAGACATAAAAATATTTCTTAGAATATTTTTTTTATAGCTCTTTCCTCACAATTGTCTATTTGCAACATGGGTTTCACATGGTCTATGTAACATTATAAAAGATGATAAAATGCATAAACAACATACTATTGTGTTTAGTGATAAGTATAAGTGAGTATAACTTAAGGTTTGTAGAGAACTATTAATGATAATGAAGAGTAGGATGAAGGGTCCTTGGTGCAAGAATTAAATTCCAAGGTCACACAACTCTAACTCATTTCATGTGGTTGTAAGTATGAAAATATGTTAACTTCCTATGTATTTAACAATTGGAGCAAGAGTGGAATAATTCAACTATTGATGGTACACAAATAATTATAAGATGTGGTTCCAAAAGTGACATTTATTAGTAGTTTTTTTAATAAAAAATAGCATGGCTCATAAAATTATAGAAAATTTAAGTTACAAATAAAACATTTGTATTGGTGATAGGTTAAACAAACCACTACATTAGTTTAGGGTGTTGATGTGGCACCAATTTGTTTGTGGAGATCATTAAAGGTAAGGAAAACTACCATCAAGCCTTCTCTCCTAATCTATACTCCAAGAGTACTTTAAGAAGCCATTTAATATCTTATATTCTAAAATGGTAAAAGATTGAGCATTTACAATAATAAAAAACTACATCTATAAAGTTTACATTTTGAAAGGATAAAAATTGTCTTCTCTTTTAAAATGAGACGTTATGATAATAGGTAAGTTTATTCCCAAAGTTAATCATAAGTTTTATATCATCTTAAATTTAAGATACCACTAATTTATGTTCATAGGACCTTTTTAACAATCTAACGTAATCAAGAGAGAAGGAATTTCTTTGAGAATATTCAAAATTACATGGATTTATTACAATATTTAGTAAACCCCTTGTAATCTTACATGGTTAAATTATTATGTAGCTATTATAATTCCTCTCCCCTTCATATGAAAGGTTGAGTTTCTAGGTATGCCAAGGTGCCAATATGACTGTTCATTAATTTTAATAGTTTGAGTGAATTGATTTGATGCTAGAAAAAATAAATAAAGGCCTTCATAGGGTGGGTTGATATTTCTTGAGATTGGGAACTTTAGTTTAACACCTAAAATTATCAAATAAAAATGAAGTGAGGCTTAAGGAGCCATGAAAAAAGGAAAAACTATTGCCAAAAAAGTCATTTGTAAAATCAACTATAGAAGTTGATCATGTTGATGTGAATAGGGGTATTTCCTTTCTGGTTCCTCTTTATAGTGTGAATAAGGAACATTATTTAACTAGTCATTAGTTAGAATATTAAGTTTACTTAAGGAGTTAGGAATCTTTCTAGAAGTCTCTAGTACATATGTAATCTCATCTTCTAGTTGTCACATGACATAAGACTAAGACACATGTCATCATCCTAGTTTTTCCTATGTCTTAACATTGTCTATATAAACAAGGCATCATATGTACATTTTGAATGGGGAAAACTTTGATCAATAGATCATAATTCATATTGCACCATAATCAAGCAATTGTTGCTCTTGTTGCTCTCTTGTAGAAGACATTCTTTGGTGTTGTAGGTGATCTTTTGTAGAAGACATTGCTTGGTGTTGCAAGTGATCTTGGGAGCTTGAGTCCATTGGTGACTCTAATAGATCTTCCAAGGTAGGATTTTATTGAGGTGAAACTTTGTTTTGCATTTCTTCTTTTCATGTAGAAATAAGTTTTAGATTTATAAGGGTTATGAGAATGAATATTTACACCTTAAAGAATCTACAATATTATGAATCATCATTTCATTTTCCCACTAATTCTATTTGAGTATTCTAAAATTTGTAAAAAGATTGTATATTGAAAAATATATTTGCATCTTTTTAATTTCGATGTATTCCTTTAAATAGAAATGCTATTCCTCTCTTTTTTAGGAGTAAATTCAAAAAATAATTCACAAAATCCTTGATCCAAAAGTGTGCTCTCTAAATTTGTATAGCTAATACCTACATATGTGATTGAATTAGAGAACGATTCATTTTGAACTCAATTAGGACCTGTCTTTAATCATGAATATTAGGTTTATAAGGTTTATAGCTGTGGAAAAATACTACTAGATGATCACGGCCTTCTCATCCGTACTGCAGAGATGGACAAGACGATGCTGTTGTCGATGATGGGTTTCATGTCGCTGCAATCCAAAATGCCACTTGAGCTTCTAAAACATCTTTACGAGCTGTGGAAGAAGTATCGTGGAAATTCAAGTCCATACTCTAAAATAGAGGTCCCTGAGTACGAAGAATCCTCCTCCGAGTATCCCAATGAAATAAACCGTTGTGTGCGAGTGTATTTGAGCAGCCTTGTCACGGCAACAAATGCCCCCAAATTGTCCATCGTGCGGCATACCCGAACAACGGAGGCACTGGCTATCTAGCCCCAGGAATGCATCAAGGCATGGATATGCTACATCCATGTATAAGATGACATCTACGGTAAAAGTACTGACAACAATTATTTTCCTGTATCACAGCATCAACATTCGGTTTTCATGCCTAGAAAAGGGAAGTAAGGAGTAAATTAAACAACTACGGCCGCCGTTGTGTAGTAATTTTCCCAACTACTTAAATTGGTGCTTAAATTTCCCACTGATAATCAAAATGAGGATAAAATCAGTTTTAACCAGCTATCACCATTTTATCCGGGAGAAATCTTAGAGTTTCAAATAGAAGCCAGAATCGAGAGATTTGCGACCACCTGAAGGAGCTGTTTCTAATTTTCACGAATCAGGTACCCGCTGGCGCATCTCAAACCATATATTAAAATTAAATGATTTTAAAATAGCAGTAAGTATATTTGATGAAAAAAAATGTATCATACATTTTCATTTTATTGTTTTTCTTTGCTTCTCATAACTTCTCATATTTGATTTTTTAATTTTTATTATGATTATAAATTTACCCAAAAACTTATTTACTGTCTTCTTGCTTGAAACAGAAAGTAGCAATATTTTTCACCATTCATCAGGTACTTGGCATCTCAAATCATATATTATAATTAAAATTAAATGATTTTAAACTTCTGTCAAGGCTTCTCATATATTATTTTTCAATTTTTATCATATTATAAATTTACCCAAAAAATTATTTACTTTGTTTCTGTTTGTAACAGAAAGTAGCAATATTCTATGTTTATTTTACTGCTTTTAATTTTTTTTCTACAGAAAAACTCATTCTTGAATGTAGGAAACACTGATAAATTATTAAGAATAGATTAAATTTCAGATTTGTAATAAATCTTTCACCCACCATGTTAAAGAGTGGAAGAGACAACGCCTGAAATTACGTAACTAACGAGTGAAGGAATAAGTGATTGTTAGGTAGTTATCATCCATAAAATATAAAATATGGAAGCCAATGCACAATAGAAAGTAAAAATACAATATAGTTATGTATGTAACCATTGAAAATGGGTTCATTGATTCATTTTGAAAATATTTTAAAGTAGAAAAGAAATTACAATATATTTTATTATATATTTATTTACATATCAAATATACTGATTTAAAAAATTATTAATATAAATTAGCATTTTTATAAATTAAAATCATACAATTATTATAAATAAAAAATAAAGTAAAAAAATATTTTATAATATATTTTATCATATATTTATTTACATATCAAATATATTGAAGTAAAAAATTATTAATATAAATTAGCATTTCTATAAATTAAAATCATACAATTATTATAAATAAAAAAAATCATTATCATAATTTAACATTTGTATAAATAAAATTATATTTACTTACATATCAAATTAACTAATTTAAAAAAGTATATCAATTTCTAATTAAATTATTAAATGTAAGTATTTTTAATCGTAATTTTAAAATAATAATTATAATATAATAAAATTCATAATAAAATATTTTCAAATTAAATAGTTAAATATTTATGCATACTTAAAATAATATTACATATTAATAACACAAAAAAATTTCGCAATAATTCATATTCTCAATAAAAATATCTTTGTTGCATTATATAGATAGATTATTGAATAAGATAACTAAGTTAGTTTTATTCTTGTCAAAATGGAAAAATATGTTACATATTTTTAAAACTTTTTATTTGATTAAATATTATTGTATCCTTATTTCACCCCTTTATAATTTCTTTTAATCTTGCTAAAATGGAAAAATAATTTTATATATTGAATCTACATATGAAGGTGGAATCTACATATAAATATCACTTTTATGTTGAAGAAGTGATATAGAATAAATAATAGATTATCCAATAGTCTATTAGAACATAAAATCATAGGTATAATTGTAAAGCATTAGCACGAATCACTAAAAAAATGTAACAAATTGTTTTATTAATACACACAAAAGCCAAGTCTTATTATTTGTTCATTTAATTTTGTGTCTATTTTGAGGACATGTCTTAATACATGTACAAGATGATATAAATGGTGCAATCTTGTGTAAAGTTGAGCCCAATTACCTAGTTTTATCCAAACATGATCCTATATTTATTGCTTTATATTACTCTTATGTCTACACATATCTATAATTTTAGCTTATCTATTTGACTATCATGCTTGTACATGTACATTAATCCCTAAATAACCATTTTTTGTCATGATCTTAATTGTCTTCTTTTATCACAAGTCAAGTTTACAATCACAAGGTCATTCCCATTAGCACAAAATTGATCCACCCTAAATCAAATTCAAAAAATCATATTATGGTTGATTGGTCGCCTTTACTTTTCTTGGGCCACCCAAAGTCAACTAAACACATGTTTTTGCAATTTGATGTCATGTTCTAGCATTTAAAAGCATTTAATTGCATTCTAATGCACTTCTCATTTGACAAAATCCTAAAAGGGAAATCAATATCATCACTTTTGAATTTTGTGCTTAAAGAATTAAAAAAATGCATCCTAAGGCTTGTTTATTGTCTTCAATCTTATTTATTGTCAAGGGGTTGATCAAGGCAAAGAGCCCTTACAACTCAATCATATGGTAACCTATCAAAAGTGTATTATTAATACCACAACCCATGGCTTCTAGAGAGATTAAATAATCATATGTGAGATTGCTCATAGGACAAAAACTAGAATATATGATTAAAGCCAAATTTGTCAACAAGACCTAATTCACAATCACAAATCTACACCAAAATAGCAAAGTTAGCCTAGAGTATAATAGAAAAAATAATTTAAATAATCTTATACATTCAAATATCATAATCATTTTCTTTAATTTTGATACATACAATTTAACATCAACAAAATAGTAATGATCATAAAACTAAATTATCTTATCCTATTCTTGAATAATTTGATAATAATCCACATATGTAAACTAATTTAGAATTAAGTACATTTGATTGCCATTTGGAAAAAAAAATATTTTCCTTTTCATATTTCATCTAACCCATGTTTTAACTGCTTCGCGTACATTTTATGCCAAATTTTACTTAGAATTTTAGTTATTTCCATCCATTAGATCTCTATAAATTAGTTATTTTAAACCTTAGACACAGATTCAAATTCTCAGTCGAGGACTTGGAGAGTTAAAAGCTTTACTTACCCATCCTTATTTAAATACTTTTGATTGTTTATGAATTTTAATTTAGTTGAAGTGGAAATAACTTTGTAGGCATGACATGCATTTACAGCCATAATTAAGGAAGATAACAACAGAAAAATATAGATAGATTATTGAATAAGATAATTAAGTTAGTTTTAATCTTGTCAAAATGGAAAAATATGTTTATATATCTTTTAATCTTTTTATTTGATTAAAAATTATTGTATCCTTATTTCACCCCTTTTTGATTTTTTTTAATCTTGTTAAAATGGAAAAATAAGTTTATATATTTGTTTAATCTTTTTATTTGATTAAAAAATATTCTATCCTTATTTCACCCCTTTTTAAATTTTTTTAATCTTGTGAAAATGAGAAAATAAGTTTATATATTTTTTAAGCTTTTTAATTAAAAATGTTAAATACTTATTGTATTTTTATTAGTCAAATTTTACTTTTTATTATTGAACAAGCTCGTGTTTGAAAATATTCATAGAGAGCTGCAATACGACACATTAGATGGAAGATTAGAAACAAGAATCCAATTACAACTATCTTATAATTTTGAATACAAGTATTTGAAAAAAAAAAAAGAATCATTATTAAGTCTTATAGGTTAATAGATCTTATTTCTTTATAGCACAAAATTTCATTCCTTTTAATAAGAAATTTGAATCTTCTTAAAACAATTATTTAACAAATATAGTATGCACAATAAATTTCTAAAAAATTCTTTAACAAATGAAAGGTATTGACAAATATTCTACACAATATAAGCTCATTTGAGTTTACATATAGACATAAGCATAACACCTTTGAGTACTAATTATATTAATAGAAAAAAAAATTGTAATTTTTAAAATACGTAGTAAATTTTTATTTTTGATCTAAATATAAATTTGATAAACATATTAACAATAATTTAAAATAGTATTTTTTATTAGATAAAAGGGGAAAACTAGGTCCCTTCCCTTACAAAGCTTGAAACAACCAATAGTTCATAATCAAAATACCAAGAGTATAATAACACTGTACTAGATTGGCAATAGATAATTATAACTATAAACATAAGAAACACAATGATAATAATAATAATACTTGTAGTGTCCCTCTAGTTTAGACATACTGTTTAGTTTGATTCTGCTTGATTAGATGCTTAGTTCATTGTGATACTATGTTGTTTCATTTTAGAGCTGATTCTAGATACTATGTTGTTTTGATTTTCGCGGATGATACATTGACATCCTGGTTATTTGGTTATGTTGGTTTGATGATACTGTGATATATTCATTCATGATATGGCTTATTGGTTATGATCATTGCTTATGTTATCATGTTGATATGATTGTATATGATTGATCTTGCTCGTTTGTGTTGGTGGATAAGACAGTGTGGCATTACTCATTCGTGAGTACCCTGCTACGCTGCAATTCTTATTCACGGTGTGTTTTCTAACATGATTTTATATATACATGTTTTAACCATGATGTTTTCCTATAGACACAAGTACCGGGTAACAGCTCCACCTGCTTGTCAGGTCTGAGTGTACCCTAATTCATTATAAATATGTTGTTGGAGGTATTGATAGGTCCTTTTAAACCATCGTTTGTTTTTGAATGAGTATCTCTATGTTACCCCGTGTAGCCCAGTTTGTCTTGTCATGTTTAAATATATATTGTTTTGTGTTTGCGAATATAATATTTAATTTTATTAAATGTTTATTAATGTTTTAACCAACGCTAATGATTTAATTTATTAAGTTAAATTAAATAAGTTATTTCTTTGCAATGTTTTAATTAAAATAATATTATTGTTGTTTTAATTGTGCTAATTGAATTGTGTGAAATAGATTTTTTTTTAAAGCAAGATATTTTCGACGATATAAGAATCTCTGATTGTCAGTTAAAGGTTTATTCTAATATTTTAAGAATGACTTGAACTGAATGAGTTATTTACAATGCAAATTGAACTATCACTTAAAAATTGAATGATTGAAATTTAATTGCATGAAATAATATCTTTTAAAAAAAGAGATGGGTAGTTGTGCATTCACGGGGAAGAGTTTTTTTCACGGCAGTGTTTTTCAGCAGATTGTTTCACGGCAATTGCTACAGAAGAATTTTCCTCTTATTATTTTGTTTACCAGCATAACTTGAAGTTGGGTTGATTAATATTTCTTCATTAAAGTCTGGTGAATTGCTTTCGGGGTTGACAAAAGTTTTCAAGAATTGTTTTCAGAGAGTTTTTGAAGTTTAAACAGGTTCTCTTTTTTAATTCAATTTATTGTGTTTGAAATTTTAGAAATTTATTGTAGGATTTGTTGATTTATAAGGTTATTCACTTTACTGAACCTGCACAAGATATAAAAAAAATAGATTAGAATAGTATTTGTACTATAAAGAAGAAATGAATATAAACAAATGGCTATTAGAGTATACCAGATACAAGATCATCGTTAAATCTAGCTATGAAATGATAATAATTGCTTGTATTTGGAGTTGTAGGAAAACGAATGAAGAATTTCCTTTATTGTTATAAGTAGACATTAATAGATTTTCTGATCTGAGCTTATTGATAGCTGTAAATCTAAAATTATATCATTTTGTATGGTGCTCCTAATGATATATAGTGATTTTATTGATTTTTTTTGTATGATATCCGCCTTACTATGAAACTTGTGTATATAATAGTGCTTGTTATGCATATATAATACGTTGGTGCTTTCATTATTGATACCTATAGGTACATGCGTTTAAAATCTAATCATATTTTGACTAATGTGATTGGGCGCAACATCTTTCTCAAGTCATTTTTGGTATAACCATGATCAAAAGATCTAGTATCTAACCTTATAAAGCATTAAATTTTCTATCTTGCAATACATTGTCATAGACACCAACGCAGTGATCTAAAGAGACAATTTGTCTATTGGGAATTCTATAATTTCCGATTCTATTTCTTTTGTCTCGCTTCACCACTATCATCTATTACAGTGTTTAAAGGGAGATTTATGTGAATCACAAGTTTTTTTAAGATATTTACAAATAGTTTAAGTTTTAGCATAAGTCTTCCTTCAACGAATATTTGTTGTGCATGGCGTTTTCTTCTATACTAGAGCCAATGACAGAAATGATTTTTCATCTTCTAGTATATATTGATATCATACCAAATCAAACGCTTAAATAGTAACAAATATTTCCTTGAAAATGTGCGCAGCGTAGCTAGGGGTTTAAGAATTCATTTATAGAATTTTTTTTCCTAAGTAATTTACTCTTTAATCATAGTTCTTTAGTTCTAGTTTGGGGAACCTCCATTCTGACACCGTAGTCTTTCATCACTATATTCCTGCGTCTAGATTGGATTATCTACTCTTGTCATTAATTGGCAATACATAATTTCCCTAATCTATAAGTTCTAATCTTCTGTTCACTCCTCTTAAGGAACGTATGACTAACCATGGCGTTTAATGACCATTTCTTCTATTTGATCTCTCAGCGGCAGTTAATAAATCTTCAGTGGTTTTTAATCTTTCTTGTATTAATAAGGGAACCTTTGTGTGCTTTATAGCATATAGAATTATGTTTTAATTAAACCTTCATTTACTTGAAAGAAGTCTGACTCTGACTTTACTAGTTTATCAATTTGTTTAACTGGACCATGTTCCTGGTTTGTAGATATCAATAGTGAGTCGATGCATGAACTCCTACATTATCTTTACTGTCCAGAATTCACTTACTGGTTGGTTAAGACCATGATATGCATGTTATTAAACTCATAGTGAATTGCATGCGCCTATCCATATGCATGATTTTAGGATATCTTCATTTTAGTTTACTATTTCCGTTCTTGCTTACAATCAACATCTTTAAATTATTTATGTATATAATTATACGTTTGTCAAGATGTTTAAATGGTGACCTTTGGTATTTCTTTAAATTTCTATTAAATAATTAAATAGGTTATGTTGTGAAATAAATAAAAGATATAAGAACCAATAACATAATTTACCATTTTATTTAGTTAAATAATTTGTTAGATGATTGATTATGTTATTTAGTAAATAAGCAATTTATATTTAGAAGGTGTAGATATGGAAATTGAGAATATAGTGTTCTATTAGACTTGTAAATCTCAAATTGTCATTGTTTGCTACTTAGCATACCTGTAAGGTATTTTAGAATTTTATATTTTTAGATATTACTAATAAGAAAGCCTATGTAAGTTTGAACGTTTGAGATAGAGAGGTGGATGTTAAATGTTTAGTGTTACTGAAAATTCAATTTCCAAAGGCTAAAATGGTGAAAATTATAATGACAAGTTTAATACATTTTAATTTTTACTGCTTAATTATGATGATCCTTATTGTGAGAGTATAGCTTTCACTTTATGTTGTTGTCTTAAGAGACATTTTTTTTTGAGATTACGATTTGTCTCTAGTGAAGGATGTAAACATTATGGTTTTGATTTTTGTGCTTGATAGCATCCCCTAGATTGATTTTATGTTGAGTCATGTTATAGAAGAGTGGCTTGCGGTAGGGGCCGAAAATCTGAAAGTGATTGGCTAGGTAACCTATCATAGGTGTGTTAATTAAGTGAAAACCTAACTAATGTATTAGGGGTTGGGTAGTTGTAAACACTAATTCAGATAATGTTTGCCTCACCTACTTTCTTAACGCTCGTTTAAATTGAGAAAAGGCTAAGAAGGCCTGGAATGGCAAGTCCTCGTCTTGTCTTCTCGAAAGATGAAGTGACTCCACATTGGTCTGCAGAAGGGCTAGGAATCGGTAGAGACTACTAGGGTAACTCTTGGAGAGGGCCGGTAGTCTAGGAAGATTCACCAGGGTAACTCAAGATAGCTTAATTTTTACTGCTTAATTATGATGATCCTTATTGTGAGAGTATAGCTTTCACTTTATGTTGTTGTCTTAAGAGACATTTTTTTTTGAGATTACGATTTGTCTCTAGTGAAGGATGTAAACATTATGGTTTTGATTTTTGTGCTTGATAGCATCCCCTAGATTGATTTTATGTTGAGTCATGTTATAGAAGAGTGGCTTGCGGTAGGGGCCGAAAATCTGAAAGTGATTGGCTAGGTAACCTATCATAGGTGTGTTAATTAAGTGAAAACCTAACTAATGTATTAGGGGTTGGGTAGTTGTAAACACTAATTCAGATAATGTTTGCCTCACCTACTTTCTTAACGCTCGTTTAAATTGAGAAAAGGCTAAGAAGGCCTGGAATGGCAAGTCCTCGTCTTGTCTTCTCGAAAGATGAAGTGACTCCACATTGGTCTGCAGAAGGGCTAGGAATCGGTAGAGACTACTAGGGTAACTCTTGGAGAGGGCCGGTAGTCTAGGAAGATTCACCAGGGTAACCTATCCCAACGATGTGATGAGACTCTTAGTCTATATCATGATGGTGTACCATGTGTTCAGATTTCTATTTGATATAATTTGATACTGAGTTTTTATCTGTTTTGATTTGTAATCGTTATGTCATGATGTGAAATGTAAACCCCGTAAATGTGATGTTTTGTCTTCATTGTTTGTGGACCTGTCATTATCTCCTAGCACAGAGGGAGTGGACCTTTGGGTTCCACGTGGTCGGGAGGAAACCGTGCTCTATCTTCCTTATATTTTCATGCAGAGGATCCTATGCTTGCAGCTAGTTCCAGTTACTACTTTGTTCGTGACTGTTGATGCAAAGCTTGTTCGTGGATATTATATCAGATGTCAAATGAACACTATCTATTTTGTAAATATATCTCTTGTATATGAGTGTACTGATTGCACCATCCTTTGATGTTTAGAGATTCTTTGAAATCTCATCTTTTGTAATCTGAACTTATGGGATATTTTATAGTATGTAGTTTTATAAACTAATTCTTACATGAAATCAAATTTGTACCTTTGTTGATGATCAATGTGTTGAGTTTATTTGTTTAGTTTTATGTAACAACGTCTTGGAGACTTTATAATAGTTGTGTAATCTATTATCTTTTAAAAAAAAATTATTCAGTTAACTTTGCTTTTTACACTTTGTTATAATGTAACTAAGTCAGGGCGTTACAATACTAATAATAATCATAATAATAATAATAATAATAATAATAATAATAATAATAATAATAATAATAATAATAATAAGCCACCAACTAGCTACCTAGAGATCCAACCAATTCATGAAGGTTTGAAATAGCCTCCCCTTCTTTGGATATAATGTGAAACTTGACCTTTAGTGAATCAGACTCATCACTTGTATCAACCCTTTTAGATTTCCCCTTCATTGAGCTTCACCTCTCTTAATAGGTTGATTCATTTTGGTAGGGGTTTCATTTTTAGTTTTTGATCTTTGGTATCCTTTTCTTGGGGTTTATCCTCTTTTATAATTAATGTCCTTTTTCTTGACTAGTTGAACATTTCCCCCTTGGTCCTAATTTCTGCAATCTAGGTCTTAATAGTAGTAGGGGTCTTTTTTGGTTTTTTGGCACTAGTAGTATTGCTTGAATATCTTAGGCTCATGTTATCCATGCTTTTTTCTTCTTGGAAATAACTATAATTAGACTTAGAATTAACACTATCCTTATCCTTACAGTTTTCATTTTTAGATTCCTTCGGTTCATAAGGTTGTCCTCTTCCCCACTAGAAACCACTACATTAATCTCATCTAACTTGGAGTTTTCTTTCATCAAAGTCTAGTTGATCTCTTATTCTTTTTTGGGTTGGACTGACCACTTCCTCCCTTTCACACCAATCTCATCTTTGTTCACGGTCTTAGATAAAAATGTTTTATCCTCAACTGTGGAGGATTGGGGATCACAAACCTTCTTGACTAGAAGAGATGGGTAAAAAATTTAGTGATTTTCTTGGTTTTGGAAGTAGGGATTTTGAACACTTGCAAAGGATAGTTAGCCATATTAGGAAAGTTGTTAAGTTAATAAAAATATAAGTAGAAAATGATCACCTAACGTAGGATAATGGTGGTAACTTACCTATCTCCAAGGGCTTGGGAGGTCCTCTCTCTTATAGTTGTTTTATAATTTCACAAGCCTATTATCTCCCACATGGATGGAATTGATGCAATATTTGTCTCTAATACTCTTCAAGTGTTTAATTTTCTTTCCCTTTGTGGAGAGGCCAATGGTTACACTAAAGAGATGTTCAACCACCTTGAAATAGATTCCTCTAATATTGACCTTTTATTCATTATGTGATTGAGAAAATTTACAAAGAGGGGGAGTTCAAAGCCTCTCATGGATTCAAAATATGAGTCAACACCAACTCCTATTAACATGTTGTTTAAGCCTCCACTTAGGGACTTCTATAATTTTGTCTCACTTCATGTCATTGAGACACATGTCTTCACTTGTGAGACATCTCTTGCATGCACACTTGTCACTCACTAAAACACTTGTCATGTGAGTTAACAAGTGTTTCATCATTGAAGGGTTAGTCATTCATTATGTTCTACTTTCCTACCTTCACCACCTTGCCTATATATGCAAGGTTACATTGTACATTCAAATCACTTGTTGTATCAATCTCTTGATAATATCATTAGGCTTATTTGTGTGCATGTATTTTGTGGAAGTTTCTGGTCTTTTTCTTTATGATCTTGGAAATCATAACATGGTATGAGAGCCATGCAAGAAAAACCCTTACCAAAATCTTGCATCTATCCTAGTATAGAGTTCCATGCAATTTTATTTGCATGTAATCTTAATCTTTGTTTGGTTGTGATCTCAAATTTTATTGGATTAATGTGATTCACATGCACATGAATGTTTGTAAATAATGTTAAATAATAAATTTATAGATATTTTAAGTGCATCTACACATTTTAAACATAACATACAAATTCACTTGTATCCTATTTTCCTACAAATCTAGTTCACACCTTAAATCCTACAATTACAAAAATTTGACTTTCAATCAAATAAATTCCAAAATAAGTAAGGAAGTATCATGCTTACTCCTAGCTACATATAGGATATTAATAAGGAAGAAAATTCCTTATCATTCAAATACCTCTCTAAAAGGAATCAATGACTTATCTACCATTCCTCATAATAAATTCATGAGGGTTAATCATGCTCTTTGTATGTGGATATTAAGACTTTTGGAGGGAGATATGACTAACAGATTATTAGATGCTACTAAATTTGAGATTAGTAAGCATAGGAAATAGTTTATCCTATTCCCAAAATTATCCTACATTAGAATGTAAGGATTCATTGGTGCTCCATATAAGATTCCTAGGCATCCCAATGATAAGATTATCTTGGTACAAGTATTTAGATAATTAGTGGGCACTCATGTGCATTTATAGTCCAAGCATAGATTTGGAGTTCAATTCCCCATTGTTCTTAGTAGATCATTACCTAGTAGATTATGTATATTAACGTACACACCTATTCTTTATAAATAGTGAATAGAGAGACAAGTGAGAAGAACGGAAAACACATCACACATCTACTCTAACAAATATTATATCAAACTTCACATATATAAATTTTCTATTATATTTCTTGTAGATGTACCTCTATTAGAGATATGTAGCAAGAGCACCACTAGGATGTATTAGAAACATATTGTATTGTTTTTAGTTATACTTATAGTTGGTAGTGTGCATTTAGTTCATGCAAAAATTAACATCTATAATTCAATAAACCATTTTTGGGACTCATTTGGTAATACATGGAATTTTATTTTTTCCTCTAATGCTAGAATATTTGGTGAAATCATAGAGCTTACCTATATATACATGTAAGATAACAATATCATTATCATGGAGTGAATAGAAAAATTGATATATTTGTTCATACGATTTTTAAACAACATAGAGGACTACTAACTATATTAATTTTATTCAGAATGGGTAGAAAGTGTAAATGGCAATCACTCATTGAACTACATGTGCAAGACATTCCCAACCAAGGAAATCATTTCTCAAGTGAGGACCTTGAATGGACACCTATTGGAGATGATGACAATATGGACTTATATGATGCAATCCCTCTTGAGAGACTCCCTCAATTTATCAAAGGAGAAAGTTTACTAGATAGTACAGAGACATCATTTGTACGTAAATATCATAAAGAGCCAACACATCAAAACCTACTGACCACACTACCATGACATACTCCAGGTTTGCCTGGATTAAATATAATTAATAAGTATGCCATTTTTATATTTAATTTTTTATATGAATTAATATATATGTTTTGTTTTATGAATAAATAGATATTGGTGTGCTTTTGGCCCAGATGATCAAAGAAATAAATTTGAAAACATGAAAAGAACACAAAGGTTTATTCAAAAAAGGGGTTGTCAAACTCACTTTTATGTTAGGGTCATGTATGGTAGACCACATGTTGCATTAATTATGAATAATGATTGGAGCCATTGTGATGCCAATGGTGAATTTTGTCATGGAAAGGATGACCCTTCTGGGGATCCAAGGAGCAGTTTTGCACCGAGGTTATAAAATGAATGCAAATCATATATTGAGTCTTTATTACTAATGGGTGTGGGGATCAACACAATATGTGAACAACACTGCTTAGACCATGGATTGACTAAGTTTATGAATAAGAGGGATGCATGTCTATTAAGGAAGGATGTGTTGAATGCATGGAAAAGAGTATGCTCCATTCGATCCCAAAAGAATGAAGATGATGCAATAAGTGTCAATTTGTGGCATGCAGAGGAGAAGGATACATTCTACTATAAAAGACCAAACACCATGGAAAATGTTCCATTTATCATAGGCATCCAAACACCATGGATGCAGGAAATGATGGTCAAGCATTCACACAACTCAATTATTGCAATGGACTCAACATTTTCAACAAACAAATATGGTGTAAGTAAAGTAACGTTTACTATAATGCATGCAATGAGTGACAATGTAGACATCACTACTCACCTGATAAAAAAATTCATGGAAGAATTCAAAGAAGAGAAGAAATTTATTGATTACTTCCAAAAAACTTGGTGTCATAATGAGGGTCATATTGGTAAGTTTGTAAGATTATTCATTTTGGTTTGTATGCATTTACATCATTAAAGTTATTTTTTATGTTTACTAAGACATTTTTATTGTTTTTTGTATAGAAATGTGGGAAATTTTTTTTTGAAACTTCTCTCATGCAAATCAAGAGACTAATGCTTCCATAGAGTCATACCACTTCCACATCAAGAGCCATTATCTAAGTGATCGTGCTAAGAAATGTACGAGGAGAATGGATTGGCTTATCCATACACTTCTTCATAGGGTAGAGCCATTTTATAAAAATAAAAGATATTTGCAGTCATCTGGATTTTTAACTAACTTTAAAAAAGAAAGATATTATAGTAATGCATTAGAGAGGTCCAAAAAAATACCCGACACAGATTGTTATCCATATGATCTCCTCCCTAACACATATAGGATAAGAAGTCAATCTGTTCCAACAAAATGGTATCTTGTTAGGAAGTTTGGACCAAATTTACATGTATGTGATTGTCAGTGGGCAAAAAGGGGAAACACATGCAAACATGTGTTGAAGATTTTAGATCTCCTAAAGAGAAACATAACAAATGAGCAGGATCAAGTTTCTGGTAAGAGTCATTTAACATTTAAGTATTATATTTATATTTTAAATGACTAATATTTTTTTCTAATAGAAACTAACTAAAATATTTTTTTTCAATTACAGATGGTGTTGCTCCATTGGTTGATAATGATGATGATGTCAGAGGAAGTTTCAGTCATGAAAACAATGCCATTGGTAATGTTGATATGATATTTATAATAAAATATTAATTGATTTTTATAGTTCTTAAAATTTAATTAATGTTTTATTTGTAACAAATTATTGTATTCCACAAGAAGATCAAGATGTGATTAGGGTTGCCATTTGCAAAGACCAAAGAATTGGTAAATTTTCATATCACTATTTTTAATGAAATATGAAAAACCTTTTTTATATTTTACGAACTTAATCTTTATTATTTTTATTACAGATGGTTGTAAATCATCTAATGCTTCCAATGATAATTTCCAAAATGCTGTTGATTATTTGAATTCACTACTCCAAGATTTACCAACTAGAGTAGATGAAAAACATATCTTTAGTCAATGTGTTGAAAGATTTGATCTTCAAGCATCTCTTAGAACTTACACTGATCCCTTCAAGCATCTCTTATGTCTTCCAAACTTACACCGATCCCTGGCTCGAAGGATATGCCTATGAGACGAATATCACCATGGTTTAGTCCAAGCAAAATGGGCAAACGCCAGTTTATTCGTCAAAGAGGCAATGCCATCCATCAAGACTTGAATGAAAGAGTTGAAGAGCATGAAAAATTTCAATTCCCCTCCATAGGTGGTAGGAAGCAAAAGAAGAAAAAGGTCTCCAATCGTTCAGGCATAAAAATACAAGAAGAAAGGGTTATCATCAGAAAACAACATAGTGAGTACATTTATTCAAAATTATTTTAGTATTTTACATAGCAATAATTATTGTTTTTACATCACATATTAAAAATATGTCATTGTAGGTTTGGATGATCAAGACAATAATAGAAGACGTCGATTGCCCTTCTCTATTGATCTGAACCACACAACAACTGATGAAATGAAAATTATTGATGGTAATTTTGTAACTATTAAATGTATTCATTCATTAAATGAAATATTTTTGAATTCCTATTTCTAACCAATTTTCTATAATAAATCAAATAAATAGCAGATACAATTCATGAAAATCAACCATCACTTCTTAATGTTATACCTGGTTAGCCATTTCAAAAAAACTATTCCAGGTAATTTAGAATTTTAATAGTGTTTTGATTAAGTATATATTGTATTATTAGACTTAATGTTGTATCTATGTTGATTTTTTAAATTCACATGTCATTGCAGGTTTAGATGATCAACAAAACACAACAATTGATGAAATGCAAATTATTGGTGGTAATTTTCTAACTATTAAATGTATTCATTCATTAAATGAGATATTTTTGAATTCCTATTTCTAACCAATTTTCTATAATAAATCAAATAAATAGCATATACAATTCATGAAAATCAACCATCACTTCTTAATGTTATACCTAGTCAAACATTTCAAAAAACTATTTAAGGTAATTTAGAATTTTAATAGTGTTTTGATTAAGTATATATTGTATTGTTAGACTTAATGTTGTATCTATGTTGATTTTTTAAATTCACATGTCATTGCAGGTTTAGATGATCAACAAAACACAACAATTGATGAAATGCAAATTATTGGTGGTAATTTTCTAACTATTAAACATATTCATTCATTAAATGAGATATTTTTGAATTCCTATTTCTAACCAATTTTCTATAATAAATCAAATAAATAGCAGATACAATTCATGAAAATCAACCATCACTTCTTAATGTTATACTTGGTCAGACATTTCAAAAAACTATTCCAGGTAATTTAGAATTTTAATAGTGTTTTGATTAAGTATATATTGTATTGTTAGACTTAATGTTGTATCTATGTTGATTTTTTAAATTCACATGTCATTGTAGGTTTAGATGATCAACAAAACACAACAATTGATGAAATGCAAATTATTGGTGGTAATTTTCTAATTATTAAATGTATTCATTCATTAAATGAGATATTTTTGAATTCCTATTTCTAACCAATTTTCTATAATTAATCAAATAAATAGCAGATACAATTCATGAAAATCAACCATCAATGCTTAATGTTATACCTGGTCAAACATTTCAAAAAACTATTTCAGGTAATTTCAAATTTTAATAGTATTTTGATTAAGTGTATATTGTATTATTAGACTTAATGTTGTATCTATGTTGATTTATTAAATACACATGTCATTGCAAGTTTAGATGATCAACAAAACATTGGGCAACATAGGTTACCATTTTCTATTGATCTTAACGAAACACCAACAACAATAGATGCAATGCAAGTTAGATATGGTAAAAAAATTATTAAATGATTTTCTAACAATTTTTTATGTTTAATTTTAAATCAATTTAATAACTAAACTATGTAATTTATAGGTTTTGATGACATGGCAATGGAGGATCATGTTCAACACTATTATAGATAATCAATATAGTTTACTGTACTTTCAACTTATATTGTATATTTACAGATTTTTCTCATTAACTTAATTTTAAGAAATATATTGATATATGTTAATGAAAAATGGTATGATCATGTGTAAATTTATGGTCAATCCCTTAGAATTAATCAATTTATCAGTTCATGCATTCACCTAATTTTCTTATTTATCACACTTGTTCATACACCTACTTCTATATAGCTACATCAGCGACCTAGATTTAATAATTTAGGTTTGAGAAGAGTATAAAGTAATTGATGTGATCTTGTGTAAATTTAGGTTAGATGCTACATGTGTTTCTTGTAATATTTAGGTTTGAGAATATTTTGTGTTTCTTGTTACACCACTTATCAATTTATAATTCAATAAATTATTTATTATAATATGTAGGGAAAGTAATTTTTATTTGACAATGGAAAATGGTCACTTACAATAAAGAGATTGTGAGGAAGAACAAAAAGAATAAAGAATAAGAATAAATACCTTTGATAAAAAGGATGATAATAGATATTATTATATAAATCAAACATATAAAAGTCACAACATAACATTTATCGACCATTGTCTAAGTAACAATACAAAACCTATTTAAAAATACTTTGATAGCACAATGAAGTATCAACACTAATAATAATCATAGAACCAAAAAAAAATTAAATGAAGGACAAGGCACAAGTGTCAAAGGCATTGCACCTCAAAACATAGAAAGTAACTACTCAATTGACAAGTTTGAACCTAATGACCAAGAGGCCCACATGTAAATCTTAAGTAGGCAAACATGAGGTATTACAAAATAACTGTACCATTTATTTTTTATCATTCATTGAGATCAAACACTTAAATTAAAGCTATTAAGAGTTAGTATGATAAGAAAATACAAATTGCCTTACTCATTTCCCTTTAATTGAAAGGATTAAATAAATATCACATGCCTTTGAGAATATAATACACATTGGAAGAATGCTTGTTATGATGAATCAATTAGGTGTGATTCCTAATTGTTAAATTTTATAGATTTGCTAAGTAAATAGATTTTGATAAATAAAATTGATAGATAAATATAATATATGTAGTGAGGATAATTTTGAGAATGTAAATATGATGATATATCTTGACACAATATTATTACAAACACATAATATTAATATTATTATCATCTTGGATTCCTAGAATTGATATCT
>VDFB02177740.1:0-14616 GCA_007258455.2 Sequoia sempervirens | reverse complement strand
TTATCAAATTTAGTTTTTAGAAGTTTCCTAATGAAAATGTGAACGACTATTCAAAGACC
The DNA here is from genome assembly GCA_007258455.2 of Sequoia sempervirens. Taxonomy (NCBI): domain Eukaryota; kingdom Viridiplantae; phylum Streptophyta; class Pinopsida; order Cupressales; family Cupressaceae; genus Sequoia; species Sequoia sempervirens. The sequence goes on along the minus strand of VDFB02177740.1, from coordinate 14,557 downwards.
ACATTAGCCATATCGAAATAATAACTAAAGCACTAGTAGGATTTAAACAACTCATTTGCAAGGCATGGTGAAAGGAAAGGCATTTTAATTGAATCACACAATTGATAACAATGTTGGGAGATTTAATAAATTGATTTTGAAAAGTGCCAATAACACCCTAGTGTATGAGTCATGGCCATGTGTAACTTTTCCACGCATATCTATTGTTGGTTAGGATTGATGTTAAATAAAATAATACCTATCCACATGACATGAGACATAGTTGATAGAGGAAAATTGGTAAGTTTGATCTCCTAAAGACAAAGACTACCTAGAAGACTAAATATCTATAAAATATCCTGTATAGTGAATTTGTACCATGTAGGTATATTTTATCCCTAGAACATTCCAAGGGATGTACTTAGTGAAGATAAAGTGCAGTGAAATTTCCTAGGAACCGAACCACTGCAAGGAAATGCAACTATTTCACATAAACCAATTATAAATTTGAGAGGTTTGTATTTCATGAAGAAAAAGTGTAGTGACATTTCCTAGGAACCCAACCACTACAATACAAAGAAAATATTTCACACAAACCAATTATAAGTTTTAGGAGAGAAATCTCAAAGTACATGTGTCATTTTTATGAATAAATTACCTTCTTCAACCTCGTCAAGAGGTCTATATGAGTGTCTAATTTCATTTAGTGTAGAATTAATTTGACCTGTCAAATTTGCATGGAATAAAGAACTCACAACGATTGGTGTTCTTAAATAACAAAGACTACCAACTTCTTTAGAAGGTTCATTAGGAGAGTAAGAGGGAGTTGATAGCATAAACAATATTTACTTGTGCTTTTTTCTAGTGTTATCATGAAAATGAGCTACTATAGTTGAGACTTTAGAAGACAAGTCATTATGATTGTCCACATTGTTGAACTTAGGTCTTTTATTGAGCCCATTATAGCCACCTTTTGGGTGACAACATTAATCAAAATATTTCTACATACCTAAATGGTTCATACACTAGCTTGAAGACTAGTTTAGCTTTGTAAGTGATGATAAAACAATCTTTGATTTTATATTTAGAGGATTGATACTTAAAACATGTATTTACAATTTACTAATATATAGAAGATGGGAAGATGGTGCATGTTATGGATGCGCATAGCATAGTTTCATTTAAATAGTGAGATAGGTCTATTTCCACATAGATCCCATGTGAATGAGCTAAATAAAACTTGTCATTTCAAAACATTACATCCTCTTAAAAAAGAAAATAACATAAATTAATAGAAAATAACAAATCAAAGGTAAACCAAAAACTTGGCCACACATTTTCCATTGACTATGCTTAAACATAATCCAGTTTATCAGTCAAAAATTATATTTTGACCAATAAAAATAGAACAAATATTTACCACCTTTTGATTTGAATGAGGTATACAATTGCTATGGACTATTTGATCGCTAAATTAAATGATACTTAATAAAAGGCGTACACCTTAATACCCTAATAATATAACAACAAAATCCTTTTGACTTGCAACATATTTATCAATTAGGTAACTTCTTACCCTTTAAAGTTTATGACCATTTCAACAAGATTTTATACGTATATTATACGTCCTTTTGACTTGCTTGTTGAGTGTCTAACGCGCCATTGTGTGAGTTCAGAATTTTGAATGGGTCCTTTTACGAATTACAATAGTCAACTATTCGGAGAGTTCGTCTATCCGTGACTTCCCACTATCAATATATTGCATTATATATTCTCTAACTTCTATATGAAATATATTCATCTTCATTCGATCTCTCCAAACTACATTGCATTTCCCCTTCTATCAACCACCCAGCTTTTGCTTGTGCCGAGTTATTCAACGTGAACTACTTCCATTTCGAAGGACGCTCTCCAGCAGCAAATATGGCAAGATCAATGTTTATGAGAACCAAGACAGTGCTTCTTCTTCTAGCCGTTATATTTTCCCTGCAAGTTTCTGCCCGATACAACCTTAAGACTAATGTAAATACAAACGCAGATATTAGCTACAACAAAGCAACTAGTTATCTGTTCCAAGTTGTGGAGAGGTTACCATCATGTACCAACTGCGCAAGCTATATTCCAAATTCTAACTGCTGCAAACAATAAAACAGGGCAGCGTATGGGAAACCCAACGTTCAGACTCATATGTACTGTAATTGATATTCGAGTCAAAAAAATAAATCATTTCCTTCTTCTAAAAAGACTGAGAGATGCTTTTAATTAACTTTTATCTGTATAATCTGCACTGTTAAAAGAGCAATATAAACTATTCTCTTCCAGTCTTCACTGCTACGTTTCACAGCTCCAGTTCGAGTTTGTAATAAGGTTCCGGTTGAGTTTGTGTTTATGTTATCCAAATAATAAAATTTGGATAAAATTTAGGAAGGAGATTTTTTTTAAATGTGAATAAATTTGTCTTATATAAATTTGAATTAAAAAAGTAAAATAATAAATTCATACAACTTGCAAGTATGTTTCTTATCTAGTTTATTCCAGACACATACTTCAAATACAATATAGACCTCATCATCTATGCCGATCATACACTTCCATAAGACCTCAACATGGGCTGCTCCTGCTAATGAGGAGGCTTTGACGACACCTACTCATCCAACCATAGCTAATCTCTTCCAGCTTGACTTTGACATTACCAATGAAAGGAGATATGGAGCCATCGAACCCTCCTGGTGCTATGATCGCTCCAGGAAGAAATATTAGAGGGGATGGTAGTGAGTCGAAAGAAGCCTGAGCAGCTAGATCAGACTGTCGATTGACAGAAATGCCGGAGGAGGGACTGTATATATAGCTCGCTCCTAGGAGCATTTCATTAGATTCTTGAGTGTATGCCGAATGGGAAACCCTAGAAAATGAATAGTGGCAGGAGGCGATGACGAACAAGCGCGAGAGACGGCAATAATCTTTTGATCCATAGAAAACAGTATTTCTTTACCTCTCACTCAGCTCCCCATTAGCCATGGGTGGGAAAGGATCGAGGATTGGAGTTGTTATGTCCTCATCTGCAGCTCCCCTTCTTCGAAACAACAAACAAATCCATTCATGTCTCGCCCAACTGAATTGTTAAAACAAAACATCATTTCAAAATATATTTTATAAAAGATGACCAGCCCTTATCCGTACAAATAATAGGGCGAACCGGAATGAATTTCAAAGACTACTTTGAAGTTTGCTGAATTTCAAATTTCACAGATGGAACTTGGAGAGACCTATGATTTAGATTATGTTGTGATAATATCAATTCAATTATTAAATGTTTAAATATCAACTCAAAAAATTTATCATTTGAATAAGAATAAGCAACTATCTCAGACCATTTCTAAAAGTCAATAATAACTGCCATTTAGTGTTCTCCCTGATGTGTAGTTCTCCCATTTTAGATTCTCTTTCCTTGACGGTTAAAAAAAAAAAATGGAAAAATGGTGAAGGGCTTAATGCAGAGAGCGCTCTCTTTATTAATTCGTAACCCTTTACATATTATATATGGACACTTTCCAAATTTTAGCAAAAGTCCGCTGAAATCTTTAATGTACGAGATTTAAGATTTAAAATTTGATTAAACTGAATATGCATATTCTTGATGACAGAGAAAATAATTAAATATTACGCAATCCAGATGGATGAAAGCGTTCTTGCTTTTGAAATGTGTCAGTGACTATTGATTATATTTCTCCGTCACTGCGGATCAGAAAAGATGAAAATCATGTAAAAGTGTCCTGGGTTTCCATGGCGGAAAATCATAATTTGGTAGTTGGATTCAGAATAGCTCCATGCAGCCTGGTTTTATCTTTTGCAGCAATTAGGATCTGGAATGTTGCCTGAACAGTTAGTACATGATGCCAACATCTCCACAATTTCAAGCAGATTATCAATTGATTTGTTGTTAGTCGTGCCTGCATTTGTATTCACTTTTTCCTTGGGGATAGATCGTGCAGAGACGGCTAGAGAAAACATAACGTTGAGCACCAGCAGCACTACCATAATTTTCAGAAGCATTGATCTCGCCATACTAACTGTCAAAGCTTATCTAATGTAAAGTAATGTGATCGGTTTACGAATAAAGGAAGAAAAGCAAGGTGAATATCTTAAGTGATACAGAGCAAAGATCGAGAATGGCTACGCATAAAGAAAGCAAATCATATATATAGAGACATACGACGGAGTGGAAGCGTATGAATAGGTCAAAATTGAAATTCCCTGGAGAAGGGTGATATTCAAAGTAAAAGCGGCAATTCAAAGAAGCTTTTATTTTAAGAAGTGTAGCTCAAACGAGACGTACTTTTCTTGGGTGATACAGAGCGAAGATCAAGAATGACGGACATGCAAGCGTATTAATAGGTCAATATTGAAATTTGCTCAGAATAGTGATATTCAAAGCAAAACTATGGCGTGTTGAAGAGGCCGCAATTCAAGATGAGGCGAAAGGACTTTCCTGGTCTTCGGGACTCATTTTTCTTGGACCAAACATTAAAATTAGAATTTAATGTATATTTGTATTTTGTTTTGATTTTTTTTTTTATTTGATTTTATTCATAATTAGTGTCTTTGATATAAATAATTTTTTTTTTGAAAAGATTAAATTTTTTATATTCAATAATTAATATTTTTTCTTAATGAATAGTATTTATATTACTAATTAAAATATAATGTATGTAGATTGGAGATCTCTCATGTCATAAATTTTTATCTATCAATGCTTGATTTATACAACATAGACTAGAAACACATAAAGTAAACAATATTCTTAAATAAATTAAAATATCTCTATAATTAATATGTTGCCAACCAAAAAATTTCTATGCTAGAAGTTTGTATTTTAATACATTGAATACTTGAACTAGAAGCTTAAGAAAATATGTCAAGAAGTTAAACATTTTTCTTAATATTATCCTCATGCTAAAGTAATTTGAGGAACAAATGATAGGAAAAACGACCATTGACCAATTATAAGGACTTTTTGTATGAAGGGAGATATCTTTAGCTTATCAAATTGAGAAGCCATTGGAAATAAGATAATGAAATCCTTTAATATTAAAAACATGTATCAATAGAACAAGAGGAAAACCTTACTGAATATACCAAAAGAAGACTAAATTACTAAAAAATGAAAATCGCTAACTATAAGGACGGTAGAAGCATTCCTAATAGGTATTGGAACTAGCTCAAAAGTGTTTAAACTAAGAACCATAGCATTCAACATGGATAATTTGAAAGACTAACTTTTTCCCTCATGGGCTTTCCCCAATCAATTTAGATATTTAAAACACATTTTGGTTATATTTTTTTAGCAATGCCACTATCTAAGATATATCCACTCTACATAAAAACCAATTTTCTCCAAAATGACAACCAACAAGAGGAAGTGACTAATTTACAGATAAAGATATCTAGTAATGAAATTAGAGCATATTTAAAAGAAAATTTATGAAAGTAGAATTACAAATTAATTCATGGTCCTAAAATTTAGATATATATTTGATATTTCCTAAGATGTTAATGATAAATCCTTAATAACTAACACTAAATGATTTAGGGAAAACTTTATTCAAGTCAAGGTTGGTGATATCCCAAATAAGTTCATAGAGTTCATAAGGGATGCCATCCCTTCATATGGATTTATAATTAGGCATGTATGGCATTACTAATAGGAGGTTGTCTTGAAATAGGAGTTTATCACAAGCCACAATTTAAGTTGAGGAAAAAAGGGTATCCACATCTAAATAAATATTGAGTTTTCTCTTCATAATCATTACAACTATTTTAATCGTTTAAAACCTTAATGTAATGCTAGATGAAACAATTCATGCAATTGGGAAGCTAGGTAATAAATTTTTCTGGTATTAATCTTTTAAATGGAGTTTCTCACACATAAAGTCCTAGTGATGTATAGTACTGACTATTATGAAGTTTATTATTTAATTGATCGCCCCAAACAATGTAGGTGTCAACGAATTAGACTTATTGGCACACACTCACCCCGTAAAATTGAAAGTTTTTATTAAAGTGTACCACTTCTAGTTGAGTAAAAAGCCAATTCATCTTGAATGACATGCCTACATAAGATTTGCATTAAATCCTTGATGGATAAGTGACCAAACATACTTAAAAGACATACGTAGTGTGAGTATTTTTATTATTCCACAAAGTAGATAGCATTTCATCATTGTTAAAATATGGCACAAGATTCCAAACAAATAAGAGGTGAGCCATTATGGATGTCTAATGAGCGATTAACAAAGTAGATAGCATTTCATCATTGTTAAAATATGGCACAAGATTCCAAACAAATAAGAGGTGAGCCATTATGGATGTCTAATGAGCGATTAATGTGTTTAGAAAGAAATTTCATTTATCAAATTTAGTTTTTAGAAGTTTCCTAATGAAAATGTGAACGACTATTCAAAGACCAGATTAGCCATATCGAAATAATAACTAAAGAACTAGTAGGATTTAAACAACTCATTTGCAAGGCATGGTGAAAGGAAAGGCATTTTAATTGAATCACACAATTGATAACAATGTTGGGAGATTTAATAAATTGATTTTGAAAAGTGCCAATAACACCCTAGTGTATGAGTCATGGCCATGTGTAACTTTTCCACACATATCTATTGTTGGTTAGGATTGATGTTAAATAAAATAATACCTATCCACATGACATGAGACATAGTTGATAGAGGAAAATTGATAAGTTTGATCTCCTAAAGACAAAGACTACCTAGAAGACTAAATATCTATAAAATATCCTATATAGTGAATTTGTACCATGTAGGTATATTTTATCCCTAGAACATTCCAAGGGATGTACTTAGTGAAGATAAAGTGTAGTGAAATTTCCTAGGAACCAAACCACTGCAAGGAAATGCAACTATTTCACATAAACCAATTATAAATTTGAGAGGTTTGTATTTCATGAAGAAAAAGTGTAGTGACATTTCCTAGGAACCCAACCACTACAATACAAAGAAAATATTTCACACAAACCAATTATAAGTTTTAGGAGAGAAATCTCAAAGTACATGTGTCATTTTTATGAATAAATTACCTTCTTCAACCTCGTCAAGAGGTCTATATGAGTGTCTAATTTCATTTAGTGTAGAATTAATTTGACCTGTCAAATTTGCATGGAATAAAGAACTCACAACGATTGGTGTTCTTAAATAACAAAGACTACCAACTTCTTTAGAAGGTTCATTAGGAGAGTAAGAGGGAGTTGATAGCATAAACAATATTTACTTGTGCTTTTTTCTAGTGTTATGATGAAAAATGAGCTACTATAGTTGAGACTTTAGAAGACAAGTCATTATGATTGTCCACATTGTTGAACTTTTATTGAGCCCATTATAGCCACCTTTTGGGTGACAACATTAATCAAAATATTTCTACATACCTAAATGGTTCATACACTAGCTTGAAGACTAGTTTAGGTTTGTAAGTGATGATAAAACAATCTTTGATTTTATATTTAGAGGATTGATACTTAAAACATGTATTTACAATTTACTAATATATAGAAGATGGGAAGATGGTGCATGTTATGGATGCGCATAGCATAGTTTCATTTAAATAGTGAGATAGGTCTATTTCCACATAGATCCCATGTGAATGAGCTAAATAAAACTTGTCATTTCAAAACATTACATCCTCTTAAAAAAGAAAATAACATAGATTAATAGAAAATAACAAATCAAAGGTAAACCAAAAACTTGGCCACACATTTTCCATTGACTATGCTTAAACATAATCCAGTTTATCAGTCAAAAATTATATTTTGACCAATAAAAATAGAACAAATATTTACCACCTTTTGATTTGAATGAGGTATACAATTGCTATCGACTATTTGATCGCTAAATTAAATGATACTTAATAAAAGGCGTACACCTTAATACCCTAATAATATAACAACAAAATCCTTTTGACTTGCAACATATTTATCAATTAGGTAACTTCTTACCCTTTAAAGTTTATGACCATTTCAACAAGATTTTATACGTATATTATACGTCCTTTTGACTTGCTTGTTGAGTGTCTAACGCGCCATTGTGTGAGTTCAGAATTTTGAATGGGTCCTTTTACGAATTACAATAGTCAACTATTCGGAGAGTTCGTCTATCCGTGACTTCCCACTATCAATATATTGCATTATATATTCTCTAACTTCTATATGAAATATATTCATCTTCATTCGATCTCTCCAAACTACATTGCATTTCCCCTTCTATCAACCACCCAGCTTTTGCTTGTGCCGAGTTATTCAACGTGAACTACTTCCATTTCGAAGGACGCTCTCCAGCAGCAAATATGGCAAGATCAATGTTTATGAGAACCAAGACAGTGCTTCTTCTTCTAGCCGTTATATTTTCCCTGCAAGTTTCTGCCCGATACAACCTTAAGACTAATGTAAATACAAACGCAGATATTAGCTACAACAAAGCAACTAGTTATCTGTTCCAAGTTGTGGAGAGGTTACCATCATGTACCAACTGCGCAAGCTATATTCCAAATTCTAACTGCTGCAAACAATAAAACAGGGCAGCGTATGGGAAACCCAACGTTCAGACTCATATGTACTGTAATTGATATTCGAGTCAAAAAAATAAATCATTTCCTTCTTCTAAAAAGACTGAGAGATGCTTTTAATTAACTTTTATCTGTATAATCTGCACTGTTAAAAGAGCAATATAAACTATTCTCTTCCAGTCTTCACTGCTACGTTTCACAGCTCCAGTTCGAGTTTGTAATAAGGTTCCGGTTGAGTTTGTGTTTATGTTATCCAAATAATAAAATTTGGATAAAATTTAGGAAGGAGATTTTTTTTATATGTGAATAAATTTGTCTTATATAAATTTGAATTAAAAAAGTAAAATAATAAATTCATACAACTTGCAAGTATGTTTCTTATCTAGTTTATTCCAGACACATACTTCAAATACAATATAGACCTCATCATCTATGCCGATCATACACTTCCATAAGACCTCAACATGGGCTGCTCCTGCTAATGAGGAGGCTTTGACGACACCTACTCATCCAACCATAGCTAATCTCTTCCAGCTTGACTTTGACATTACCAATGAAAGGAGATATGGAGCCATCGAACCCTCCTGGTGCTATGATCGCTCCAGGAAGAAATATTAGAGGGGATGGTAGTGAGTCGAAAGAAGCCTGAGCAGCTAGATCAGACTGTCGATTGACAGAAATGCCGGAGGAGGGACTGTATATATAGCTCGCTCCTAGGAGCATTTCATTAGATTCTTGAGTGTATGCCGAATGGGAAACCCTAGAAAATGAATAGTGGCAGGAGGCGATGACGAACAAGCGCGCGAGACGGCAATAATCTTTTTGATCCATAGGAAACAGTATTTTTTTTACCTCTCACTCAGCCCCCATTAGCCGCCAAAAAGCGATCACATCAGAGCCGCGTTCCAACCAGCCCCCTCTTCAAATGCACCAAAATGAAACCATTCATGCTCCTACCACCAACTACAAAACAAACATCAGCTTCAAACAGAGTTTTGGCAGACACTCAGCCCTTGTCCCACAAACAGAATAGCAAGCAACCGGAATGAATTTCAAGAAGACTACTTTTGAAGTTTGCTGGAATTTCAAATTTCATGATGGAACTTGAGAGACCTACATGATTTAGATTTTATAAGTTAGATAATATCAATTCAATTATTAAATGTTTAAATATCAACTCAAAAAATTTATCATTTGAATAAGAATAAGCAACTATCTCAGACCATTTCTAAAAGTCAATAATAACTGCCATTTAGTGTTCTCCCTGATGTGTAGTTCTCCCATTTTAGATTCTCTTTCCTTGACGGTTAAAAAATAAAAATGGAAAAATGGTGAAGGGCTTAATGCAGAGAACGCTCTCTACTAATTCGTAACCCTTTACATATTATATATCGACACTTTCCAAATTTTAGCAAAAGTCCACTGAAATCTTTAATGAACGAGATTTAAGATTTAAAATTTGATTAAACTGAATATGCATATTCCCGATGACAGAGAAAATAATTAAATATTACGAACTGCATGGATGAAGCCGCTTCTTTCTTTGAAATGTGTCAAGACTATTGATTATATTTCTCCGCCATCGCTGGATCGAAAAGATGAAAATCATTTAAAGTGTCCTGGTTTCCATGGCTGAAAATCATACTCAGAAGTTGATTCGTAATAGCCCATGCAGCCCTCGGTTTTATCTTTTGCAGCAATTATGATCTGGAATGTTGCCTGAACAGTTAGTACATGATGCCAACATCTCCACAATTTCAAGCAGATTATCAATTGATTTGTTGTTGGTTGTATTCACTTTTTCCTTCGGGATAGATCGAGCAGAGACGGCTGGAGAAAACATAACGTTGAGCACCAGCAGCACTACCATAATTTTCAGAAGCACTGATCTCGCCATACTAACTGTCAAAGCTTATCTAATGTAAAGTAATGTGATCGGTTTACGAATAAAGGAAGAAAAGCAAGGTGAATATCTTAAGTGATACAGAGCAAAGATCGAGAATGGCTACGCATAAAGAAAGCAAATCATATATATAGAGATATACGACGGAGTGGAAGCGTATGAATAGGTCAAAATTGGAATTCCCTGGAGAAGGGTGATATTCAAAGTAAAAGCAGCAATTCAAAGAAGCTTTTATTTTAAGAAGTGTAGCTCAAACGAGACGTACTTTTCTTGGGTGATACAGAGCGAAGATCAAGAATGACGGACATGCAAGCGTATTAATAGGTCAATATTGAAATTTGCTCAGAATGGTGATATTCAAAGTAAAACTATGGCGTGTTGAAGAGGTCGCAATTCAAGATGAGGCGAAAGGACTTTCCTGGTCTTCCGGACTCATTTTTCTTGGACCAAACATTAAAATTAGAATTTAATGTATATTTGTATTCTGTTTTGATTTTTTTTTTATTTTATTTTTTGATTTTATTCATAATTAGTGTCTTTGATATAAATAAAAAAAGTTTTTGAAAGGATTAATTTTTTTATATTCAATAATTAATATTTCTTCTTAATGGATAGTATTTATATTACTAATTAAAATATAATGTATGTAGATTGGTGATCTATCATGCCATAAATTTTTATCTATCAATGCTTGATTTATACAACATAGACTAGAAACACATAAAGTAAACAATATTCTTAAATAAATTAAAATATCCCTATAATTAATATGTTACCAACCAAAATTCTTCTATGCTAGAAGTTTGTATTTTAATACATTGAATACTTGAACTAGAAGCTTAAGAAAATATGTCAAGAAGTTAAACATTTTTCTTAATATTATCCTCATCCTAAAGTAATTTGAGGAACAAATGATAGGAAAAATGACCATTGACCAATTATAAGGACTTTTTGTATGAAGGGAGATATCTTTAACTTATCAAATTGAGAAGCCATTGGAAATAAGATAATGAAGTCCTTTAATATTAAAAACATATATCAATAGAACAAGAGGAAAACCTTACTAAATATACCAAAAAAAGACTAAATTACTAAAAAATGAAAATCACTAACTATAAGGACGGTAGAAGCATTCCTAATAGGTATTAGAACTAGCTAAAAAGTGTTTAAGCTAAGAACCATAGCATTCAACATGGATAATTTGAAAGACTACCTTTTTCTCTCATGGGCTTTCCCCAATCAATTTAGATATTTAAAACACCTTTTGGTTATATTTTTTTAGCAATGCCACTATCTAAGATATATCCACTCTACATAAAAACCAATTTTCTCCAAAATGACAACCAATAAAAGGAAGTGACTAATTTGTAGATAAAGATATCTAGTAATGAAATTAGAGCATATATAAAAGAAAATTTATGAAAGTAGAATTACAAATTAATTCATGGTCCTAAAATTTAGATATATATTTGATATTTCCTAAGATTTTAATGATAAATCCTTAATAACTAACACTAAATGATTTAGGGAAAACTCTTTATCCAAGCTTCTAAGGCTGGTGATATCCCAACAAGTTCATAGAGTTCATAAGGGATGCCATCCTCTCATATGTGGATTTCATAATTAGCTGCAAGGCATTTCACCAATTAGCAGGCCGGCCCTGGAAAACAGAGCCATCACACCTGCCGAGTAAGTGTGTCCACATTCAAACAAATACGAGTTCTTCTTCATAATCATTACAACTATTTTAATCGCTTAAAACCTTAATGTAATGCTGTGATGAAACAATTCATACAATTGGGAAGCTAGGTAATAAATTTTCCTGGTATTAATCTTTTAAATGGAGTTTCTCACACATAAAGTCCTAGTGATGTATAGTACTGACTATTATGAAGTTTATTATTTAATTGATCGCCCCAAACAATGTAGGTGTCAACGAATTAGACTTATTGGCACACACTCACCCCGTAAAATTGAAAGTTTTTATTAAAGTGTACCACTTCTAGTTGAGTAAAAAGCCAATTCATCTTGAATGACATGCCTACATAAGATTTGCATTAAATCCTTGATGGATAAGTGACCAAACATACTTAAAAGACATACGTAGTGTGAGTATTTTTATTATTCCACAAAGTAGATAGCATTTCATCATTGTTAAAATATGGCACAAGATTCCAAACAAATAAGAGGTGAGCCATTATGGATGTCTAATGAGCGATTAACAAAGTAGATAGCATTTCATCATTGTTAAAATATGGCACAAGATTCCAAAAAAATAAGAGGCGAGCCATTATGGATGTCTAATGAGTGAGTAATGTGTTTAGAAAGAAATTTCATTTATCAAATTTAGTTTTTAGAAGTTTCCTAATGAAAATGTGAACGACTATTCAAAGACCAGATTAGCCATATCGAAATAATAACTAAAGACTAGTAGGATTTAAACAACTCATTTGCAAGGCATGGTGAAAGGAAAGGCATTTTAATTGAATCACACAATTGATAACAATGTTGGGAGATTTAATAAATTGATTTTGAAAAGTGCCAATAACACCCTAGTGTATGAGTCATGGCCATGTGTAACTTTTCCACACATATCTATTGTTGGTTAGGATTGATGTTAAATAAAATAATACCTATCCACATGACATGAGACATAGTTGATAGAGGAAAATTGGTAAGTTTGATCTCCTAAAGACAAAGACTACCTAGAAGACTAAATATCTATAAAATATCCTGTATAGTGAATTTGTACCATGTAGGTATATTTTATCCCTAGAACATTCCAAGGGATGTACTTAGTGAAGATAAAGTGTAGTGAAATTTCCTAGGAACCAAACCACTGCAAGGAGATGCAACTATTTCACATAAACCAATTATAAATTTGAGAGGTTTGTATTTCATGAAGAAAAAGTGTAGTGACATTTCCTAGGAACCCAACCACTACAATACAAAGAAAATATTTCACACAAACCAATTATAAGTTTTAGGAGAGAAATCTCAAAGTACATGTGTCATTTTTATGAATAAATTACCTTCTTCAACCTCGTCAAGAGGTCTATATGAGTGTCTAATTTCATTTAGTGTAGAATTAATTTGACCTGTCAAATTTGCATGGAATAAAGAACTCACAACGATTGGTGTTCTTAAATAACAAAGACTACCAACTTCTTTAGAAGGTTCATTAGGAGAGTAAGAGGGAGTTGATAGCATAAACAATATTTACTTGTGCTTTTTTCTAGTGTTATGATGAAAATGAGCTACTATAGTTGAGACTTTAGAAGACAAGTCATTATGATTGTCCACATTGTTGAACTTAGGTCTTTTATTGAGCCCATTATAGCCACCTTTTGGGTGACAACATTAATCAAAATATTTCTACATACCTAAATGGTTCATACACTAGCTTGAAGGCTAGTTTAGGTTTGTAAGTGATGATAAAACAATCTTTGATTTTATATTTAGAAGATTGATACTTAAAACATGTATTTACAATTTACTAATATATAGAAGATGGGAAGATGGTGCATGTTATGGATGCGCATAGCATAGTTTCATTTAAATATTGAGATAGGTCTATTTCCACATAGATCCTATGTGAATGAGCTAAATAAAGCTTGTCATTTCGAAACATTACATCCTCTTAAAAAAGAAAATAACATGGATTAATAGAAAATAACAAATCAAAGGTAAACCAAAAATTTGGCCACACATTTTCCATTGACCATGCTTAAACATAATCCAGTTTAGCAGTCAAAAATTATATTTTGACCAATAAAAATAGGGAAAATATTTACCATCTTTTGATTTGAATGAGGTGTACAATTGCTATCGACTATTTGATCACTAAATTAAATGATACTTAAATAAAACGCATACACCTTAATACCCTAATAATATAACAACAAAATCCTTTTGACTTGCAACATATTTATCAATTAGGTAACTTCTTACCTTTTAAAGTTTATGACCATTTCAACAAGATTTTATACATATATTATAAATCCTTTTGACTTGCTTGTTGAGTGTCTAACACGCCATTGTGTGAGTTCAAAATTTTGAATGGGTCCTTTTACGAATTACAATAGTCAACTATTC
>VDFB02177737.1:0-32851 GCA_007258455.2 Sequoia sempervirens | reverse complement strand
ATACCTCTTGTGTTACTAGTCCAACATGTTTTAAATCTTCTCACCCATACACTCTAACAGGGGTTTTGTATGTCTAGTATGAGCAAAGAATACTCCTTGTTTGTAGAGTCAAAGTCCATGCAATAGATACAAATCCACCTTGGTCATTAATACCTTGGTGCATTGTATCTATTTGCTACATCAATAAGGATTGTTAAAAATGTGAAGCCTCCAAGCAAAGTGAAAGCAACTCATCAATGACTAACAACATCATCTTTTCTTCCCTTCTTATTAACATTTTCTTCTTGTCACTGTTTCTTTTGTTAGTCCTTGCACTTAAATGCAGCACATTAGCTTATCAAAAAATTTGGTTCATTATCCACAATTTCACCAATTCTCATAAGCACCACATCCATGCTATCCTAACTAGGGCATATAGTGGGGCACTTCTCGGGCATATTGGGGAAACTCTTAAGTAGGATTTTAATTTTTTCTTTGACACAATACTCAAAATCGCATTGTATCAAAGAGGGGAAAAATGTAGACACCTAAAATTTACCTAGCTTGCAAACCAACATATATCACTACATTTCGCATCAATCGCATCCAAAACCCTAATTTCCTCTATTAATTGAATAATTATACATTATTTAATTAATTCACTTTTTTACCATTTTTTGATGAAATAAATAAATCTCATTTATTTAATAAAGTCTTGAAACCCTAATTTTTGTTATTAATTGAATAATACGACATTATTTAATTAATTCACTTTTTCATCAATTATGACAATTAAATAAATTTCATTTATTTAATAAAGTCCTAATCTAACTTTATTGCTCCTAATTAATTAAATAACTTTAATTATTTAATTATGTCGTTAATTCACCTTATTCCCCTAAGTCAATTGAATTATTATAGCTTAATAATTTAATTAAATAACTTTCCCTCCAAAATTTGAATAATTTGAATAATCTATTCAATAAAATCATCAAAAATCAAATCAAACAAATGCAACTTTTAAAAAAAAATCAACATTGATTTGCATGTTCAACTCTGAAAAGGATTAATTAATTAAATCAATTAATTAATTATCAGGTCACCCACTTTCCTAATTGAGCAAATTACGAATCACTGATTACTCAATCTATTTCTTGACTAATTGATCTATTTTCTAACTGATCAATATATTTCTTGTCTAATCAATGTATTCTTCAATCACACTAATCATGTAATCAATTTGCATAGATTATGCCATCTAAATCCTCTCAACATCTTTCGATTGTCATTTAAGATATTCTACTATGCAATCCTATATAACAAACCTCTTTCCTCATAAAAAAGGATCAGAGAATCAATACAGTTTATGCAACAAAGTAATGCCAAGATCCTAATCGACATTGACAAAGCTTCAACCAACATCTTTGATCAAACACATGCACACTCTTCAAAATCTCTCAAACACAAAATGGAGGCTTCGCATTGATACGAGCAACCACATCTTTGCAAACACACTTCAACATGGGATGGTAATCTTTCATTTGTTTTTTAATTCATTTTGATATCATAGGATTTCATTGTTTGTTTTCAATAGCTTAGAAAGCTTCATTTCATGAGTGAAGGAATGAATCTTGATCATTATTTTGGATTAGATTAGCTTCTATTCTTTGTTTTGATCTTATTTATACTTACAGATTTCCCTCTCACACAATAGTTATTTACTTGAAAGTGAAAACTTAGGAAATTTACTTATGTGAACAATTGGCATGTTACATGTGGTATTAGAGCTACCAGGTTTAGCTCTAGAGCTTATGTGCTCACCATACTTTCCACCCAAATTTGAATGAGATTAATGTTTGGAAATTCTTGTGCCAGGATGGTGCATCTCATGTTAACTACAAGAAAGTCAGTAATCAGGAATGAGCACTACCTAAAAGCCAAGAAGGAAAAAGAGGCCATTGTTCATATGATAGAGGGTACTAAGTATAATAATTTTGTCTAGTTAAGTGATACTGAGACTATCATTCATGCTCTTTCTCGGATTAGTGAAGTAAAGAGAAGGATGAAGGAGGAAACCAATTTCAACTATCTACCTCTAGTTTCACCAACAAAGTCTAATTCCTTGTCACTTTCCAGAGATATTCCCTTGAAAGGGAGTGTCAGTCCAAGATTCATATTTAGAGGCCCTAAAGTCCTTCCTATGTTGGAAGTGATTGTAATTTCCTCAAGTAATGAATCAAAGGGTTATGTCCCCTACAACTATGTATTGGATGATAAATCCAAAGTATACTATCCATTTTGGGATAGATATGAGCAAATGAGAGATGAACAAAAATTTGAGGGGTATACCTCATTGAGTTACGTGTCTGAGAGAAAATATAAGGGATACTATCCACTTGACTACTTGAATAGTCACTCTATGTAAATTGAAAGGATATTGAGATCCCCATGAAAAAAAATCATGTGTTTATCAAAATCTTGTGCTTAAATCTTATGTGAAATTTCTTTTATGTGCAAATGAATTCTCATTTAAATGTTTTCTATAAGATAGTAAGACATGATTGAATCTAATAAAGATGAACCTTCAAGTATAACCCTTTTTCTTGCAAGGATGGTTAGAAAAAGGACCAATCTTGGAGGGAGTCAAGAAGTCAGACAAGGTCTGGAGAGTGATGAAGCTAAATTGGATCAAATTTTGGAGCTATCATTCACGAAACCAATGCAAGGTTGGGAAATCTTGAGTAGGAAGTAAGGGAAAGAGATAGAGTAGAATAGGAAGTTTTGACTAATGAAGAAGTCCCTATCAATGAAGATGAGGGAGAGAATTCTCATAATCATGTTTAAACCCATGAAAATAAGAAATAACACTCCCAATCTGAAGGAACTAGTAGGAAGTGTTTGGCTACTAAACTTTCTAGGGACATGACAAAAATAACCTCACCAAAAATTGAAGGTAGCACAATGGGGAAGAAGCTAAGGCATGGTTGATTCATATGGAAAAATATTTTGAGATTAGAATTATTCTGAGGTCACAAAAGTAGTATGGGGAGCCTATCAGTTAGCAGGAGAAGCCTCTAACTGGTGCATGAACAAGAAAATGGAACTTAGGCTTAGTTCTTTGAAACTTACATGGAATGAGTTTGTTGAAATATCTAGGAAAATATGGTTACCTCAACTTTTTTACAACCAAAAACTCATTGATTTTCAAATTTTGAAATAGGGAAGATGTCATTAAATGAGTATTAGGAAAAGTTTACCTGACTGTTAAGGTATGTACCAATGTATTAGAAGGATGAACGTTTTCGTATAAGGAAATTCATTATGGTGCTTAATAGCCAGGTTGGTGGTGAGGTAGATGTTCATGGTCTACCCACTATGGACCTAGTTTATGAAAATTTTGTTAAAAAAGAGAAAAAGCTCAAAGTCATCTCCATCCGCCAAGAGAATAGGAACCATAAGAAATTCGTAGGAGCTCAAGCTAAACCAACTCCAAGAAAGTTTGAAGGAGTGGAAAATTTTTGAAAGTAAGGGGAAAAGGGACACCAAAATAATGGAAGAGAATCAAGGAGGGAATGTAAAAGGAATAACTTTAATGGTGGTAATGCTAACAATATTGGAAGCAATGCTAGTAAACCTAGTGAACTTGCAAGAAAGAAACAACCAACAACGGGATGCTTCACATGTGGTGGAGACCACTTTGCTATAAATTGTCCCAATAAGCCTTTTGGGTCATAGCCTTATGGAAACCCACTTCCTTCCCAGCAAATGGAGTTCCAATAGAAGATTCATGTTGTCTTAGATGATCGTCAAGCGAAGTATCAAGTTACCCAAGTGGAGAATCCAAGTATTTTATTTGGTTTTCCTATTTCCATACTTATAGATACTGGAACTACTAAAAAATTTGTTTCACCTAAAATAGAAAAGCAAATATCTAGAAAAGCTAGTTATATGGAAAAGTCATGGGTTGCAGAATCCACAAACCAGACAAGAGCAATGGTGGAATAATGTTTGTTCAAAGCTAGGATTGAGCTACCTTTCTTCTCTACGGAGGTAAACCTATATGTAGCGCCCTTAGGATCCTATGAAATTATCCTTGGAATGAACTGGATTTGGATGCATAGAGTCAAGGTAGACTACCATGCCAAAACAATAGAGAGCTTGCATGATTTAGGTAACCAAGTAATGCTACAAGGGATACATAGGGAATTCAAGTTGCGTCAAATCTCTGCCATGCAATTGGTTAGGGCTAAGAAGAAAGTATACAATCTCTTTATAGTAAAGATGGAAAATCTTGATGAATATAAGGAAGATATTTCTTAGGATGGCATTGTTAGCTGTGAATCACAACATTACCAAGAGATGGAAGAAGGTGAAATGATGGAAACTGGAGAGATAGATATGGAAAGATATCTTGTCTTATGAGAGTTTTCGGATGTGTGTCTAGAGGAACTACCTAGACTACCATTGAAAAGGGCATTTGATTTCTCCATAGATATAGTACCTAGATCGGAACCGATTTCCAAAGTTCCTTACAAAAGATAATAATTGAGTTAACGACGCTTAAGGAATAGTTAGATGAATTATTATCTAAGGGATTGATAAGGCCCAGTGTATCACCTTGGGGAGTGTCAGTAATCTTTGTGAAAAAGAAGGATGGTACATTTCAATTATGCATAGATTATCAAATTCTTAACAAAGTTACATTAAAGAACAAGTATCCATTGCCATGCATTGATGACCTTTTTGATAAAATACGTGGAGTTGTGTTTTCTAAGATTGATCTACAATTTAGATACCACTGGTTAAGAATCAAAGATGAGGAAATCTTCAAGACTGCCTTCAAAACCAAATATGGGCATTATGAGTTTACAGTTCTACCATTTGGACTTACTAATGCACTGGTAGCATTTATGAACCTAATAAACAATGTGTTTAGGGATTTCCTAGATAAGTTTGTTTTGGTTTTCTTAGATGATATCCTAATTTTTTCAAATAATGAAGAGGATCATTACGAGCATTTGGAAATAGTTCTACAACAATTGAGGGAATATAATTTGTATGGGAAACTCTCTAAATGTACTTTCTTTCAAAGGAAAGTACAATATTTTGGACATGTGATTTTAGCTGATGGTATCTCAAATGATCCAACCAAGATCAAGGCAGTGCTAGAATGGCCAGTGTCTAAAAATGTCTCTGAGGTAAGAAGTTTTATGGGATTGGTGGGATATTATAGGAAGTTTGTTGCAAACTTCTCTAGAATAGACTTTCCAATTGCTTATTTGCAGAGGAAAGGAAAGAAGTTTGAGTGGATAGGAAAATACCAAGCAACATTCGATCTACTCAAGGAGAAGTTGACTACTGCTCCAATTTTGAAAGTACTAGATCTTGATGGTAACTTCACTATTATCATGTAGATGCATTGGGAAAAGGCTTAGGTGGAGTTTTAATGCAAGAAGGACAAGTAATTGCTTATGAATCAAGGAAGCTAAAAACCTAAGAACAAAATTATGCATTTCATGATTTAGAGTTAGTAGTGGTGGTTCATGCATTACAGATGTGGATTCATTACTTGTTGGGAAATCCCTTTGAGATGAAAATTGATCATCATGGTTTGGAATATCTATTTACTCAGCCTAATCTGAATGCATGACAAAGAATATGGTTGGAGTTGTTATATGATTATGACTTCAATATCAACTACATCAAGGGAAAGGAAAATTGGGTTGTTGATGCCTTAATTCATAAACGTCTTATTGCCTCAATATTGACTATCCAAACCAACTTTAAAGGCCAAGTATTGCAAAAATACAAGGAGGGTGAGTACTACATGCAAGTTAAGCAAGCACTTGCAAGCAATCCACAAGATGCAAGGTTTGAGGGATTTCATTTTGAACCCAATGGATTGCTTAGGTATAAGGGAAGAATGTATGTACCTAACTTTGAAGAGTTAAGAAATCTGGTGTGGAAAGAAGTTCATGAAGCACCATACCCTAGACATCAGGGTGTGACAAAAATGTTGGCCAATGTGAAGCCATTATATTTTTGGAAAGGGATGAAATGGGATGTTTCTAGATTTGTGGCTAGATGCTTAGAATGCCAAAAGGTGAATGTTGAACATCATCATCCAATGGAATTACAATATCCACATGATATTCCAAAGAGTAGGTGGCAAGTCATTAGTATGGACTTTGTGCAAGGATTACCTATGTCAAGGAATAAGCACAATGTCATTCTTGTGGTTGTGGAAAATCTTACTAAGGTAGCACATTTCATACCTAGGAATCTAACTGATGCAACTCTTGTCGTAGCTTGAAAATTCATTCAAGAGGTGTTTAGACTACATGGAATTTTTGAGAAGATTATCTCAAATAGGAGTGCATGGGTGAATTCAAGGTTTTGGTAAACCTTATTTTTTGCACTTGGGACTCAACTAAATAAGCTCAATATATCATCCAGAAATGGATGGACAAATAGAAAGGGTGAATCAAGTACTCGAAGACCTACTAAGAATGTATCACATGGATCAACAATACAAGTGGGAAGATTACTTACCTTTAGTGGAATTTTCTTATAACAATTCCTATCATTTTGCAATAAATATGGATCCTTTAGAAGAATTATATGTTTGAAAGTGTTGAACCCCTATAAGTTGGGATAAACTTGAGGATAGGGTGAGTCTTGGGCTAGAGATGTTGGCTGAAATGGAGGACCTAGTTAGAATTGTTCAACAAAGGCTAGCTGAAGCCAATGATAGATAGAAAAGTTTCGTAGATGCAAAGCGAGTACCCAAGAATTTTGCAGTAGTTGATAAGGTGTTGTCAAGGGTAAAACCTCATAAGAGTTCCATCAAGTTTGGAAAGACATCCAAACTAGCTCCACGCTATTTAGGTCCTTTGAGATTCTTGAGGAAGTGAATCTGGTAGCTTACCAAATTGTGTTGCCACCAGCTCTTGCTCGGATGCATAACGTCTTTCACATTTCTTACCTAAAGAATTATATACCAAGACATAATCATGTAATTGATTGGAACTATTTACAAGTACAAGATCTCAAAGTGGTAACAATCGAGCCTATCAAGGTGCTCGGAAGGCGTAAGCTTCACTTGCATAACAAGGAGGTTCTACAGTGCAAATTCCATTGGGACCAATATGCAGAAGATTCTACCACTTGGGAAGACTATGCTGAGATAGAGAAAAAATTTCCACATGTCTTACATGCTTTTGAAAGTGCTTGAAAAACAATGTTTTATTTTTTTTGTTTGTTTTGTTAGTTTATGTTTTCTTCATAAAATCATCAAGGACAATGATTCACAAGGGGGGAGTATGTTACACCCCATTGTGCATTTACCTATTTACTATTACTATGTTAGGGTAAATTATTGCATATGTGAATGTATTTGGGATTTTGAATGGAAAATATATATATGGTTGCACTTTGTTTATCTATATCAATGGAAATATTATGAATATATATGTTTTTTTCATT
This sequence comes from Sequoia sempervirens, assembly GCA_007258455.2. Lineage (NCBI taxonomy): Eukaryota > Viridiplantae > Streptophyta > Pinopsida > Cupressales > Cupressaceae > Sequoia > Sequoia sempervirens. Next base: position 25,387 of record VDFB02177737.1, on the reverse strand, counting down.
TGATGTTATATAATGGAATGGATATCTGGAATGAATGGTTATTGAGTTTTATATTCTAATTATGAAATGTATAATTGATTGTTCTGATGAATGGTGGACAACCATGAAAATGTGTTTAGTTGGATGCAGGTTCAAAATCAATCCTCTAAAAGTGAGGGGAAATATCACTCAAGAGAACTTGGTTGGTTAGCCTATAACAAAACCTTATTGAGCTTACACACACTCAATAATAGAATGGTTGAGTCAAGTCATAGTTTTGGGAATTGGTAAGTCAACATTTAGTATGATGTGTTTGCATTAGAAAGGATCTTGATTTTTGTTAAGAGCATTCTTGGATTGTGTTTAAGTGATTGGTGCATTTGATTTCTTCTTCATATTACTATACAGTTGATTGATGAGATATATATATACATAGAATGTATATATATGTACACATGTGCATGTCAACGATAACCCAAACATGTGAGATAATACGTGCATAAGAGTACATAAGTAGACGTACATACACACACCCATGGACTGCTGCTCATGGGCATGGTGATATCAAGTGGACAATGAGACATGTATGTATATATATATTTACATCAACGCGTGTATATATATGTATCGATAAGATAGTAATTGTTTATGTGTTTGATTGTATAATCAAATGTATATATATATATGATATATACATATATACATATGTATACTACGTCGCAAGGTATGTGTTGACAAATGAGAAATTCCATACAATGTATGTCGATATATGTATATGTATGTATACATGAATATAGATATATGTATACAAAATGAAGCATGTGCTTTATGAACTAGTCAAACTATTTTTGGAAAGCATTGGGTTGACCTGTTGTATAGTTTTGATGAGTATTGTGATAGACACCTGCCACCTTGTTATTAATAAGTTGAGTTGATGGTATTGGGCTGAGAAGTGTTATTTCATGAGCCTTATTTGTAGCTTGTAGATGCTATTTTTTGGGTATAAATATGAGGCATTCTCACATCATTTGGATACACTTCTTCTTTGTATCATTATGCTGCTCCATTATGTTGTATTTTCATTGAGAGATTCTTATATTGCCAAGAGATATTGTGAGGAAGCTTTAGTGAGAGAAATTGTGAGAGATTTGTTGCTAAGTTGATTTAAGAGGGGGCTAAGCTTGAGATCCAGTGAGTCAATTGGAATAAGTGATTAACAAGCATGAGATTCTATTCTCTTCATGTTTTATCTTTTATGTGAAAGATTGATTTCCTTGTGTATTTAAGTTAGAAATTGCATTCATTTGCTTGAAATGGAGTAATAATCTATTTGCTTGTAGGAAAGGAAAATACTTATTTATATGATTTCCTTATAGGTGCTTGTATTTACTCCATATTAAGGAGAGGTTGAATATTATCTATAGTATTACATACTAGTATTGATGAAATTGGAATAGCTTGTTAAGTTATTTTATGCAAAGTTAATTTGCAGACTTAGAAAGCTCATATGTTATACCTAGGATTAGAATATCCATTGAAGGGGGTAATTTATGCTTTTACTTATGCTCTGATGGTAGAGATACCATTGTGTTTTGGTAAAAGGGAATAGGAAATTTCTGAGTTTAATGATTACCTATTGAAGGAAATTACCTATAATGACCTAAAGTCAAATTGAGCCAGAGTAGTGTATGTGAATAAGATGATTGTCACTCGAGATACTGAGTGAGAATACTTTGGCCAAAGTAGTGTGATTTCCTTTGGCTCCACTATCAATTCACCTTGTTACTTTTATGCATGCCAGTTCAAGATTGTAGTGTCTACAAGTTCTAGTTATGTAGGGCATAACACTAAGCTTAGAGTAGTTGTCGTTATGAGGTTACTCCACCAATCTCTTTGTCGAAGGGTAGGGCCATCTATCAGATGATAGATGTGCAAGTGACTGAATTTGAGTCTATGGTTGGTGGAAAAGTGCTTGAGTGATGCTTCTCCTCCTTGGTGGTGACTCAATTGGTGTAGGTTCATTTAGATCCTTCACCTATATGAACCATAGAAAACCTACAGGCCAAAGAGGTTGATTGTTGATACTTTAGGAAGAGATTATTCATGTGATGCAAACTAAAGGCAAAGGAAAGATTTTACTTTCTCACTCGACTTAAACATCAAACAGTTCAATGGTCTTGTATTTAATATAATTCAAATCTAATCCATTCTAGAGAGGACTTTCTATGGCCTCATAGCTACTATAATGCTTATGTCTAGTTGCTTAGAAGAACTATCATAGTCAATCAACACCCTTACATTTCAATTGCATCTTAGTCATCATGTATAATACCTTGTATTGAATTTCTATTTTTTATAATAAAGAAACATAACAATACCTTCTATTACCTATTTTTTTAATGGAAGCTTCAAAGAAATTGACATCTTTGAATTAATTGACTCTACCTAGTTAATTGTTGTGGGGTCTAAAACACTAATGGGATTGAATTTCTTGCACATGAATTCACATATAAATAAATAAAATTAGAATAGGGATTATCTCTATCATAGCCTTAGTGTAATTTTGGTCACCTAAGGAATTTGTAAAGGAAAACTTCAAGATTAAAGTGCATTCATGCTCAACTAACCCTCATCCCATTTATTTATTTTCTTAATGTAGCTTAAGGATACTTATGACTAACCTTTTCACATGCATAAGTATTTTCAATGCTTGGTACAATATGGATGATTTATACCTCTTAAAATACTAGTGGGAATATTTAACATATATTTTATCATCAATATGTCCCTTTTATTTCTTATTTTTTCTCAACAATTAAATGTTTGTAAAGTGATAACACATAAATTTCTTTATTAAATTTTATAAAAATTAATTTACAAGAATTTAAAAATAAGGCAAGCAAAGTATTATTTAACTATTAAAGTTTCATTAATTAGTTTAGTAAACTTTGAAAAAAAAATGAAGAAAAACCATGACTTGAAAATGGTCAATGATTTAAAGTATCATGATTTGATAGCTTTCCTTGTGAACTCTAAAAAATCTCAATAATTTTTTTAAATTTCCTCAACTTGATTCAAGTCTATAAGGAGGTTTTAGAGAATAAATCCTTAGGTGATATAATCAACAAGGTAATATTATTTTTCTTCTTATGTTTAGGGATTCAAAGCTCTTGATGTTACTAGTGTCAAAAGCATAAATTTTTCTAATGTATCCTATAAAAACTTAGCTAAAAATTATGTGCTTCATCAATGTCTCCTTAGATCCCTTCAATTGTTTGATTAGGGAAAATGGGGTTTATTAAGAGCATATATATCCTAGACAATATCATTTTTGTATGCAAGGAATGTGTAGTGTAGAAAAATGTGTCCCTTTTCATTTTCACACTTGATATGGGTATAATTAATGATAAATTGGACTTAATGTCACCTTGGTCTAGTGTTGTTAGGTGTTTTACATATCCACATTAGGTCTTGGACCCTTTTTAAGCTAAATTCACTTAACTCTATCCTAATTTGATGTTGTAAAATGTATTTATTTACATCTTCACATTAAATTTGGGAGGCTTGTAAATCAAGTGGACCTAATCTATGCTGTAATGTGTTCTAAACATTCACATGAGATTTAGGCCCCTTCTAAGCTAAATAGACTCAGTTTTTCCTTAATTTAGTGTTGTAAAGTGTATTTATTTACACTTTCACATTGGATTTTGGGCCTATTACATTTATGATTTTTATATCATCACTAATAGGCCCCTATGACCCCATATTGTGCATCCCAAGGCATATTTTGATCAAAAACCTGACAAAATCAACATAAAAAATTAAATTCTCCACTCCCTAACACTTTAGATGGCGAATGAGTCCCATTTGGCCTATTTTTAAGGCTGAGTGGGGAAAGTGGGTTTTTAATTCAAATTTCTTCAGTGTCGGCCTTGGGGATCAAATTAATGGTCATGTGAGTGGTTTTCCTACATAAGAGAGCTTTCAAATCTTTATTTCATCCAAGAAACATCATGTATTCAAGTTGTTAAGTTAAGAATTCAAGAGTTAAGCATTTCAACTCTTCACGAGGTCATCAAGATAGCTTCCAAGATCAATTATGAGGCATTCAAGAGCAAGATTCTTCATCAATTGTTGCAGAAATTCAAGATCCATCATCATGGAAAGGTTCTAATTGCATTACGTCATGTTCACGTTTCATTATCTTATTCCAACATTTTGTTTAATTACCTAAAAGGGGTTTGACCAAGGCAAACCCCTATTCCTTAACAATCAACACATTTTCTCTCTCTTTGTGTGATTACAGATCTAGGTGCTTTAAAGGCTTGGAGATCATTGAAGAATATGTTACAAGGTTGTTGCATTTGTCTCCCCATTTGCTAGGTCATCATCTTCACAAAAAGTCACCTACAAGTCCGAAATTGGCAATTTCAAATCCAAAAATCAAGAGGAACAGGAAGGACAGACATTAAAGACCATATTCAAACCTTCATGTTTCATAAAACCCTAAGTGGACTCATTCGCCAAGATTGGCGAATGAATCCCATTTTAGGTCAATTTTGAGATTTTTGCAGTTTCAGATAACCTTTTCCAAGAAACTTGTTCTTGTACAGAAACCCGGATCTAGGACTTATTCACCCAGAATGGTGAATGAGTCCCACTCGGCCTTAAAAGAAGCAATTTCAACATTTCTAGAGCTATTACCAGTCTTCAACACATTCCCAGGTGCACACATTTTGTTTTGTAGCTTTCTTTTTTGTTCTTCTTGCATTTTCAAGTCATTTAGTTTAATTTTGCATCAAAATAGGTTTTGCATTTCATCTTACATGTCATTATTGTTTCCAATCCCTAGCTCGGTGGTGAACCCCTATTCTAATTTGAAATCATACCCTAGAATACCCTATTGTCAGATATATTGCCTCTATTCTTGGGGTGAGATCTCTAGGGTCATCCTTGAATGTGAAGTATAAAAGATTGTTGCCCTAGGTCCTAAAACCCTAGTGGAGACAAATTCTTACATTTTGGTGAAATTTCATTTAGAATACATTCTTTTCTTATTTGGAATTCATCATCATCCTAGAATTAGTTTTCATTAACATTGCATTTAGATTTGCATTGGTTAATTTTCATTCTAGGGTTTCAAATTTTGCATTAGTGACAGCTCATATAGCTTGCATTTTTGCATTTAATTTCATTAAAAATTTTGGAATCAGGGAACACTAAGAGGGGGGGTGAATAAGTGTTCTAAAAAATTTAACTTTATTAATCTGATCTTTAAACCACTTACAACATTGAACCAAAAGAAAGATGCAAGCACATAAAGCAATCATCCACAACACCATAACACAAGGATTTTTACGTGGAAACCCTATTAGGGGAAAAACCATGGTGGAGATCAATCCACAATTTGAGTACTCAAATATAAGTGTTTTACAAATGGGGAATGCACATGCATTCAAGCACACTGCCTAGAGCTCACTGCTCAAAAATAAGACTCGTTGTCTTGCAAGGATTTGAATTACATCCAAAGGATTTGAACTGAGAAAGTAGCATCTGCTAATTCCTGATTACAGTTTTGATTAAGCTCATCAATCACATTCTTGACTTGCTTTTCTGATTATGCTTTTTTTCTCTATCTGCTTTCATTCGCATCAAAAATCCTTTTATGCACAAGCAAAACTATGCATAATTGCACTACAATACTTCTAAATTTTGCAACATACATCAACACACTTCATTCATGTCTCAAAATGATATAATTGATCACTTATGTATATTCACAACTAAAGATTTAATCGCTACAATTCGGCTCCAACAAAATATAAAATATTTACAAACTGTCAACTCAATCCACAAATTATTTTCAATGCACACCATCCAAAGTCGGCCACAACATAGTGAGGACCCAAAAAAATCCTCAAACCCTAAAATACTTCAAACAATTTTGCCTAGAACATCTGCAACATGCCACATTCACTTAGTCGGCCTTCTAACACTATTAAACAGAAAATCAATCAACCGGATCTTGTAACTCGTACACCAATTGATGTGATGGCACAAAAATTGAGAATAAGATATTCTAGATGCCCAACAACCTTCCTTGAGATCCACAACCCAAACTGATAAACTGGTAATGCAAATGGATCGATAAACTCAACTTCATTCAGATACCTTATTCTTCACTCTGTCTTCTGGTATGGACAAATACTAAAGTGTGGATTGGATCAATGACTTTGGTTGCCATCAATGACAACACCAAAATCCATATGCCAATAGAAAATCATTCAAAATTTGCATTTTCTTTTAGTCTTTAGGTCATACAACATAAAAAGCATAAAAAACAATTGAAAAGTTCTAAAAATTTTGAAAAAAATCCCCATTGGGACTCATTCACCACCTTGGGTGAATCAATCCTTTTGCACCCTTGAAACTGCCTTTTACATAACTAAAAACCTTATTTTTGCACTTCTGTTTGCTGCCATTAACTTTTTGTTTCAGTGGGTTGCCATTCTGTTACATACATTTCATTAAATCTAGCTTAAGTAGGCTCATTTCATGCACCAATCAATTCCAAATTTGCATTTACAACATCTCATTTTCAAATCATTGCATAGTGTTTCAAATCTAAAAAATTGCATTTAAAAATTTCACTTTAGGTCATTGAATTTCACTTTATTTACTTTATCATGTTAGCATGTGTTCTTTTCAAGCATTTAGTATTTCTAGAATATCAAGTGGCTTATATGATTCTATTTTCTCTACTCATGGGCATAATCTAGGAAAGCAAAGTAAAACCTTTGATAAGCATGTTGGATACCCTCCTAGTGTCTATAGGACTTGTAAGAATGTCATAACGTAAGAGGATTCAAGTGTATAAAATCATAGCAATCATACTTGTTCTTCTCCCAATACCTCTCCTATTAGTGATGAAGGTATCTTGGTGAAAGAAGATACAAGCATTGAGGGTCTTGATTGTCCCTCTCCTCTTCCCCCTTTGGAAGATATTAGAAAATAAGATGAGATCATAGACACATTTCTATACATCACCCTACCTAGTCTCCATTCATCCCTTGCTTGTGAGAATGTTTTAGCAAAAGAGGATGATATAATAGGTAGCCATGACAATCACAATTGTCCTTCTCCTACTATTCCTCGTTAATGTTAGAAGGTGCACCTATTGAGGGTCATGAGAATCTTGCTCCTCCCTTCCCTAATGCCCCTACCATTTGGGAAGATCTATTTGGTAAGCATGAAAATCATAGTTTTCCTTCTCTTGATGCCCCCCCACTTGTGATGAAGCTACTTTACAAAATCCAACTATGGATGAACATATTACAAGCTCTCCTACTAGGGTAGATAGTATGGCACAAGAGAATGATACCTTAGAGAAAACAAACAATCAAATAGAGCCTTCTCCTAATATCCCCACTCTTGATAAACAACACAATTCAAACATTGATAACTCCCTTACTTGTGATGAAGTCATTTTGGAAGAACCAATCCTTGAATTTCAAGAACATTTGGTTTGTAGATCTTTCTCCTAAAAACTCTCCTCCTAGGGAGGCTATCATGGTGCAAGAAAATGGAAACAATCATAATGTGTCTTCCTTGGGTGATGGTAAAAGGGTGAAGCTAGATTGCCCTTTATTATAGATACATCAAACCAAGACCGCTGAGGTTATGAATGCGTAAGTATCCATTACATCCCGCTTGACTATTGGAGGTCTCCTACATAACCTGTGGGACATCCTAAGAATCTTCTAATCCTTTACCCACCTAAGAATAATGTGTCGCAACAACTGAGTCATAATACTATTTACCATACATATAACACTAGGAACAATCCACAACCAAGACAAACAGGTCTTCAACATCCCTCCCATTGCCTAATCCTATCCTACCTAACCCTATCTTACCAAGTCCTCCTCATGGAAAGGAGTATGATCTTGTCGAACAACTGAAGAATACTCCTAATAAGATATCCTTATGGGACCTTATTCAAACATCCCCCCACTACCACAACATGATTTAGAGTGCATTGTAACAAGTTCATATCCCTTCTAATGCACAACTGAATGACATAGCAACCATGATTCAAGGAATAAATGCTAACATTTTTTTCCACCAAAGTGAACTCCCCCCTTTGGAAGTGAAAAAACAAAATGATGCTTTCATGATCATAGCTCAATACCAGAGAAAAGGGATAAAGAGAACACTCGTAGATAATGGTTATGCCCTTAATGTGTATAGTGTATCCCTCCTAGATAGGCTTGGCATAGACAAATAAAAAATTCAACCAGTCTCTTTATCTATTAGTGGATTTGACAATGTTGGAAAGGAACCACTTGGTGTGATTACTTTTCCTATTATAGCTGGAAAAGCTACATTAGAAACACCTATAAGTCATGTCATGCTCGATAACCTTTCATACAATCTTATTTTAGGAAGACCTTGGATTCATGAGATGAATACAATGCCTTCTATTGTTCATTGTAAAATGAAGTATGTCTACAACAACAAATTGTACACATTTGACACTAATCATGAGCCTTATAGTGTCTTACAACTTGAGAAAAAAAAATAGAACCCCTTTAAAACATTAACACCAACCACACAAGTGGAACCCACGCAACAGAAAGAAAAAGAAAAACATATCGAGGAAGTCACAAAGCTATTAGAAGATAATTGGGTTTCCTTAGACTTCGAACCAACATTCATGGGAGAATACAAGTTCATAAACAAAGACTCTCAAAAGGGAAAAGAAAAAGAAATAATGTCAACACAAAATTCAGAAGACCCTTCGAAAGCATCCACCTTAACCACTTTAGAACAAAAGACAATAGAATACGCAACAAACTTTGATGAAATCAAACATGAACAACCACGAAATCCAAAAGAGATGAAGAAGCTTTATGGAAAAGGTTATGAACTTATGCAAAACACTAATTATTTGAGTTTGTTAGATTTTACACCCTCCTGTAAAGGAGAGAAAAAAATCTTGCAATCTAAAGAGTCTTGCGTAGGTATGAAATCTTGTACTAAGAAAGAGATATATTTGTTGCATAATGAAGGAACATCTTCTATTGATCAAGAGGGTATCTTGTCCAGACTCCTCCAAGATCACTTGATATCCCTTCCTCCAAGAACATGCAAGAAATTCTACTACAAGAGTTCTTTATGTGCATATCATAGAGTTCATGTTCATGATACTAATGATTGTAAGGCTTTGAGTAACAAAATTCAACATCTTAAGGACTGTGGTGCTCTTCCTTGGGTTGAAGCACCTAGTTCCTCTAACTGAAACTTATTTTCATCCTACCTGGCTCACCCTTGTCCTACACTAAGTGGGGGAAAGCGATTAGTTAGCCTTGTCCTCGTATGTCACTTTTCATTGTCCCTTTTGGCTAGTTGATCACCTTTCATGTACATATAAGAGAAAGCTTGGGATGTGGACGACATGCCTTAAGTTGGCTAGCATGTGACATACTTATTCATGATGTAGTTTATTGGAAACATATGACTTGGCATAGGGCTTTTTGAATAAGTTCTCACATCTTCTTCTACTTTAAATCAATTGCTCACAGTAATGGTGTTAGCAATCGTTTTAAAGTGGGTCCATACATCGACACTCATGTTTCATTGTGTGATTTCTTTCTTCTTGTGATGCATCCTTTTCTTTGTGGTATCATTGGGCTTGATTTCCTCCAAGAGCATGATATTTCTTTGACTTGTCCTTTCTTGGAAACATTCGGCACAATGTTCCCTAAGAAGAGACCTTACACAAATTAAGAAAAATCCCTTTGAACAAATCTTACACTATTTTGCAATGTCTATGAGTTTCAAGCATATGGAGTCTTGCTTGCCTCATGGAGCTCAAAAATCATTTTTGTGTGGTGCCTTATCAAAGTTATCAAGAGGTATAACTTTGGTATGGTTTCAGTGGGAAGCCCAATCGAGGCATAACTTTCCCCATAGCCACTTGTGTGTGTATGAGTGTATACTAGCCATGAGTGTATGTGTCTCACCCATTAGGACTTCTCACTTGACAGATAGCCAAGAGTTTCGTCGCCTCAAAGTGAGTATGCATTTTTAGACAAATAGCCTAGATTTGATCCACACTGTGTTGGACAAACAATTGAAGCTTGATCCACCTTCCTATTTTTTCTTATTTTTGTTCTTCTTTCTTCTAGTTCTTGGCATTGCATGATTGTGTATCTTGTTTTGTTGCATACCATACACCTTGTGTGTGTCCTTTTGTGCTTATGTCAGTTTGACATAGGATCTTGGATCCCAGGGGCTTGACCGCTTCCTCTACCTTTGTTATCATGGACTGTCCGCATTAGTACGATTGGACCCCTCTTGAATGTCTACTTTAGTGTGAGTTTGAATAAAGTTCATCCTCTCACTAAAGTGGCCTGGCTAAATGTAGTGTAGAAAAATGTGTCCCTTTGCATTTTCACACTTGATATGGGTATAATTAATGATAAATTGGACTTAATGTCACCTTGGTTTAGTGTTGTGAGGTGTTTTACACATCCACATTAAGTCTTGGACCCTTTTTAAGCTAAATTCACTTAACTCTGTCCTAAATTAATGTTGTAAAATGCATTTATTTACATCTTCACATTAAATTTGGGAGGCTCATAAATCAAGTGGACATAATCTAATGTTGTAATGTGAACTCTACACATTCACATGGGATTTAGGGCCCTTCTGAGCTAAATAGACTCAATTTTTCCTTAATTTAGTGTTGTAAAGTATATTTATTTACACTTTCACATTGAATTTTGTGCCCTATTGCTTTTATGAATCTTATATCATCATTAATAGGCCCCTATGACCCCATATTGTGCATCCCAAGGCATATTTTGATCAAAAACCCAACAAAATCAACATAAAAACTTAAATTCTTCACTCCCTGACACTTTAGCATGAAAAATAGCCCCTGTGGGACCCATTCCCCACCTTGGGAAAATGAGTCCCATTTGGCCTATTTTTAAGGCTTTGAGTGGGAAAAGTGGGTTTTTAATTCAAATTTCTTGAATGTTGGCCTTGGGGATCAAATTAACTGTCATGTGAGTGGATTGCCTATATAAGAGAGCTTTCAAATCCTCATTTCATCCAAGAAACATCATGTATTCAAGTTTTCAAGTTAAGCATTTCAAGTCTTCACAAAGTCATCAAGATAGATTCCAAGATCAATTCCAAGGCATTCAAGAGAAAGATTCTTCATCAATTGTTGCAGCAATTCAAGATCCGTCATCATGGAAAGGTTTTAATTTCATTACTTCATGTTCATGTTTCATTATCTTATTTCAACATTTGGTTTAATTACCTAAAAGGGGTTTGACCAAGGCAAACCCCTATTCCTTAACAATCAACACTTTTTCTCTCTCTTTGTGTGATTGTAGATCTAGGTGCTTTGAAGGCTTGGAGATCATTGAAGAATAGGTTACAAGGTTGTTGGAGTTGTTCCCCATTTTATAGGTCATCATCTTCACAAAAATTCACCTACAAATATGAAATTGGCAGTTTCGGATCTAGAAATCAAGAGGAACAATGATCTTTAAAGAGACATGAAAATATCACCATTTGCTAGGTTACAAGGTTGTTGGAGTTGTCTCCCCATTTGCTAGGTCCTCATCTTGGTCTCCCTCTAAAGAGAATTATGAAAATATCACCAAACTATTTTATTAATTCATCTAGTCTGATACCAAGCAAACTTGAGGTTTTGAAAGAGTTGCTTGGGATATCTCCTTATTTTCAAAGGACAAAAGATCTTGAAATTGCATTATTTATGCTCACATATAGAGCATAAATTTTTTTTCCAAATGGATTGCTTGAGATTTTTAAGGTTTAATGAATTGGAAAATTATCTTTAAGCATTGTAGCTCTACTTAGTCACCAAATGCATCAAGAAGGTTTGGACAAGATTATATTTCTAAGCACTCTTCATCACCTCAACTTGAAGGCTTTTGAGTACGTCAAATTGTTTCTCAAAATGGGTTGGAGATGGGTTTAGGACTTTTCTTTCCTTTAATGACCATGGAATTTGGTGGTCTCCCATCATTGATACTTTTAGTCTACCTTTGGAAAAGACTACAATAATTTAGCCTACTCATAAGAATTTTAGAAAAGACATGAACATATTGTGTGCAATCTTGTTACTTTCAACTTGACCATCTACTCTTTGGCCTATACTATAGAAGAAATGCAAGCTTATCAATTATGATCTACAACTTCGATCCTTCATATTCAAGATCTTATTTTGTATTCATGTTGGATAGGATAGGCCTTCAACCATTGATTGATTGAAAAAATGATTTGTGTTAGAAGAATGACATTCCTTTCAAAAACTAGGTAAGAACTGCACTTTAGGGCTCTTATATAGAATTCTCTATACATTCTGTTGGTGTAATTAATTATTTAATTACACTTTAGCATAAGTTTACTTAGGCATATTTTATTTCCTAGGTTAATTCTTATCCTTATCTTATTGAGTTGTCTTTTTGCTCAAGATAAGATTAGGGTTGTGCATGATTTCCTTTTTGAATGCTTTTGTATTATTTGTAAGACAATTAATTTCAATAATCATTATGCTAGTTTTTTCTTGCACAAATTTGCTCTGAGGGTTTATAGAATATCTCTTCCTTTTTGTTATGAATATCTGTTGCATGTGATAGGTGATTGCTTGCAGGTGATTCTTGGGGACTGTGATGTTGGCTTTTCAACTTCTACATGGTATCAGAGCTCTAGACTTGTTGCTGCATGTTCGTGATTTGAAGATATTCTCTCACTACGTCTTTTTTGTGCAAGGGTTTTAAGCTAGGCTAATTTTTTGTAGATCTGGGGGTAGCCTAATTTTCTATGCAATTTTGGGCAAAACGAACGTCACCATCACGATCATAATGCCCAAAAACCCCAGGAATGCCTTTTGTTTTGTCAATTTTAGCAAAAGTTGAAAAAAAGGAAAAAAAATTAGCTAAAGAGGCCGTACGGCCTCCCTAGCTCGCTTTCTGAGGCACAAATTTCAAAAAAATATATAAAAAATGCAGTTTTTTTAAAAAAAATCTGCACCACCACTTCACCGCCAAGCAGCCACCGGACCTCAACCTAGCGGCCACCGCTTCCGCCCCTAGCACTAGCGGTCACCACCAAGCTCTTCCCTTCGCTCTTAGGCTTCTGCACCATAGTCGTTTCAGCCCCACGCGTTCTTTCTGCTCTGCGCCCGATCCTATGGGAAATCGAGAGCTCCGGAGTAAGCCCCTGCCGCTTTAACCGCTTCAGTCGTGGTCATATTGAAGACCAGGCCCCAACACCCAAATCAAACAAGCGGTGTTTTTCTCAGACCCTGCAATAGACGGTCACATGGCGGACCAAGGGCCAGCCCCTGGGTGCTGATTTTTCGCACCTATTTAGCGTTAAAAGTGGCTTTTATAGGCCTTTCTTCATTTTCTTATAACTTTTGCAAATGGAGGCCTTTTTTTGAAAATGAGATATCGTCGGAAAGCTGGTTCAACACTCTTTCTAGTGGTGAGCTTTTATTTTCTGATTTTTCCATTTTGATGCATTTTCACTTGCCAAAGCCAAAAGTTGTTGTTTTCACTCTAGGAGGTGTAACTTTTGTATCTTGGCTCTATTTTTTGAAAACAAATAGGCATTGGAAAGCTGGTTCAGTGCTCTACATAGATCTCAGACCTTTATTTTCACATTTTTTCACCAAGTATCTGATATTTCTGTTTGATCTCAGCCTTTACCTTTTCAGTTATTTTCTTGGGAAGAGTGTAATCAGGCTAATTTTTTAAGATCAACGAGCATTTTTTATTTATTTGAGAGTATATATTGCTGTTTTATATCATGGATACACATAAAATTTCACCCCTTACTCAATTCAACTATTTTGGTTGGAAAAAACAAATGGAGATTCATTTGAAACATAAAGGGTTGTACAGGGTAACCATGTGTACAGAAATTGAACCTATAGGTGCTACTAAAAAGAGAAAATGGTTTAATAGGTGTGATGAAGCTTATGGTACATTATTTCTACCTCTTTCATCTGACCTTCTTTTTCATATTGAGTCTTGCACTACACCCAATGAGATATGGATAACTTTAGAATCTTTGTTTGGGAAGTAGGATACTATGAGAGGGTTTCAGTTAGAGAATGAGCTTATTGGCTTAAATCCTAGGGATTTTGATAGCATCCAAGATTTTTTCACCAAAATTAAGTCTCTTAGATTACAGCTGTCATAGTGTGGTGTTCAGAAAGAAGACTCTCAGTTGATATTGTCCATTCTTTCTAAGCTTGGCCAAATTATTCAGTTTTTGTATCTACCTTTTATGCCACTAGGGATGCACTTGGTACGAGATTCACTATGCCATCTCTTGATGAATTTGATTCATCTCCCACTCGAGAGCAAGCTAAGTTAGCTAACATGGGTACAATGAAATATTCTTCCTCATCACAGGTACTTCTTACATCACAAGAGCCCAAAGATCATAAGGCTTCTACAAGAAAAGGCAAGAAATAGAAACAAAAGTATTCCAAACCTCATGAGTAGTAGCAGGAGTCCTCAGATTCATCCTCCTCTTCTAAGGGGAAATCATCTAGGAAGGAGAAGACTACATGTGCATATTGCAAGAGGGAAGGAAATGTAGAACATAATTGTTACAAGAAGGACATTGATGAGCTTAAACATCTTCTTTAGAAACATCAAATTGATTTTCCTTCTAGGATGTCTGCATCCTCTTCTTCTCCTCATTCTTCTTCCTCAGAGCAGCATGACAGGGGCACAACTGGTTTACATACTTCATCAGATATGAAGGGACATGCACTTTATGCTTCTTCAGGTATTGGATCAGGAAGATAGCTTCTAGATTTAGGAGCATCTCATCATATGGCATCTTCACAGTCTATGTTCACTTCCTTTGAGCCTTGCACTATGTCTCCCATTTTGATGGGAAACAACACTTACATGAGTGTTACAAGGAAGGGGTCTATTAGTTTTGGGGACCACTCCTTTTAGGATGTCTTGTGTGTCCCTCACTTGACAAACAACCTTCTTTCCATTTATCAGATCACACATGGAGGCACTGGGAGATCTATGGAGTTCACACCTGATTTGGTTATCATCAAAGACTTGGAGAGTAGAGAATTTATTGCTACCGGGATAGTGGATCACTCATCTTAGTTGTATTCCTTCACCAATTTTTCTACTGATGGTGCTTTTGTTCCTACAACTATTCCTCACACTTCTAGTGTGCATCATCATTCAAAGGAGAGATTTGGCTTCTTGAACATTGGTGTTCTCACTTTGGATCCTATTCTTGAGCCTTCCATTCCATCTCCTCCCCCTCCTATTGCTATTTTTGTGGCTACCGATGTGGCTTCTTTTGTTTCAATGCAGTAGGATCTTGTTGATCATCCATCTCTGGAGGTTTCTATTCAGTCTTCACCTACTTTGACTTCTTCATTGGTTGAGGTCACACCTACTTCTGTGGAGACATCTTGGGCTACACCTACTTCACCTTCAAATATTTCATTCATTCGGCCTCTTCCCTCTCACTTCTTTTAGGAGATGCAATTTCTTCAGTTCTTTTGGAGCTACTTCATTCTAGCAGGGATCTATGGTCTCTTCTTTCCTCTCTTCTGGGGGGTTATTTCATGTATCTTTGTGATGGATGGTGTCCTTTGGGGGTCTTATGGAGTCCTCTTTCATCACTTAGTTAGTTTGCATTCTATTTTGGGGAGGAGTTTTGTTCCCATGTGGTTTTCTCCTTTACCTTGTTTGATTTAGTTTGCATTGCATTTGTAAATGAGTACCTAATCAGGCCTTGTTGTCGGGACTCATATTTGCATAATAATTTGATTCTCCCTAAGTTGCACTTATGGGGGGGTGTTGTTGTAATTAATTATTTAATTACACCTTAGCATAAGTTTACTTAGGCATATTTTATTTCCTAGGTTAATTCTTATCCTTATCTTGTTGAGTTGTCTTTTTGCTCAAGATAAGATTAGTGTTGTGCATGATTTCCTTTTTGAAGGTTTTTGTATTATTTGTAAAACAATTACTTTCAATAATCATTATGTTGGTTTTTTCTTGCACAAATTTTCTCTGAGGGTATATAGAACATCGCTTCATTTTTGCTCTGAATATTTGTTGCATGTGATAGGTGATTGTTTGCAGGTGATTCTTGGGGACTGTGAAGTTGGTTTTTCAACTTCTACACAAAGAAGATGGCGGCCCTACACCCCATAAAGGCAAATCAAACTGCTTCTGCTTTCAATGCTGCCTCCGCAAGCAATCCAATGATGTTTTCGAACTACAATTCCCACTTAGGTGGGGGGTTCTATTGCAAAGGCACAGCAGGAAGAATGACAGCTTTAACAGCCAGCCAGCCCTTTGACCAACTCTGAAGACTGAAAGTCGAACCATTAACTATTCTCTCCCACCCTTATAGCTTCCGAAGGAGGCAGTACGCAGACTATTATATACGTAATATGATTAGGAGGTTTATGGGGGGTATGGATGGAGACTTTGAAAGGCAGAGTTTGGAATCAGAGTTGGTCAAAGGGCCCCTATATATTCTATGGGCGATCCTGTTTCCCGGTAGAGTGCTGGAATCAATAGCTTCTTAAGCAAGCCGGAGAGGTGGAACGAACAGAGTCGCCTGGCGGGAAAGAAGCAGCTTTTAGCGAATCCTGCTTGGGCTTTGAAATGTCGATCTGGGTTGCCCGGAGAAAGCCGGGAATGAAACAACCAAACGGCCAGAAACAATGGAAGAAGGAATGCTTCAACGAAATGCCCGTACATTTAATCCCCCCGCAACCAGAGGGATTGAACCCAGAATGTGACTCAACTCAAACTCTCATCCAACTATGCTCCCTACCCCCCAGCTTTCCAAGGGAAGTGGGGCAAATCAAGCTGCTGGAGCATCCGATCTTTTCTCTTGCCGCCTACCCCCATAAACCGGAGAGGAGAGGTGTAAGATGCCCCGGTACGGGGTCTTTCTCCTCTGGCGTTGAGCCCGCCTTTCGACAAACAAACAAGCATGTACCTGCATCGACACAATTAGCAGCATCCGCAATCCTCTTTCAAATGCACTCTCCCTGCAGTTCATGTGGGAGAGAATTATTAACGGCTCTAGCAAGCATGTACCAGAGCCTTGGATATTGGACCCCAGCAGCCAAACCGAGGAGATTTGCCAGAGCCTTGGATATTGGACCCCAGCAGCCAAACCGAGGAGATTTGCCAGAGCCTTGGATATTGGACCCCAGCAGCCAAACCGAGGAGATTTGCCGCAGTCTGCTTGCTAGAGCCGTTAATAATTCTCTCCCACATGAACTGCAGGGAGAGTGCATTTGAAAGAGGATTGCGGATGCTGCTAATTGTGTCGATGCAGGTACATGCTTGTTTGTTTGTCGAAAGGCGGGCTCAACGCCAGAGGAGAAAGACCCCGTACCGGGGCATCTTACACCTCTCCTCTCCGGTTTATGGGGGTAGGCGGCAAGAGAAAAGATCGGATGCTCCAGCAGCTTGATTTGCCCCACTTCCCTTGGAAAGCTGGGGGGTAGGGAGCATAGTTGGATGAGAGTTTGAGTTGAGTCACATTCTGGGTTCAATCCCTCTGGTTGCGGGGGGATTAAATGTACGGGCATTTCGTTGAAGCATTCCTTCTTCCATTGTTTCTGGCCGTTTGGTTGTTTCATTCCCAGCTTTCTTTGGGTAACCTAGATCGACATTTCAAAGCCCAAGCAGGATTCGCTAAAAGCTGCTTCTTTCCTACCAGGTGACTCTGTTCATTCCACCTCTCCGGCTTGCTTAAGAAGCTATTGATTCCAGCACTCTACCGGGAAACAGGATCACCCATATAATATATAGGGGCCCTTTGACCAACTCTGATTCCAAACTCTGCCTTTCAAAGTCTCCATCCATACCCCCCATAAACCTCCTAATCATATTACGTATATAATAGTCTGCGTACTGCCTCCTTCGGAAGCTATAAGGGTGGGAGAGAATAGTTAATGGTTCGACTTTCAGTCTTCAGAGTTGGTCAAAGGGCTGGCTGGCTGTTAAAGCTGTCATTCTTCCTGCTGTGCCTTTGCAATAGAACCCCCCACCTAAGTGGGAATTGTAGTTCGAAAACATCATTGGATTGCTTGCGGAGGCAGCATTGAAAGCAGAAGCAGTTTGATTTGCCTTTATGGGGTGTAGGGCCGCCATCTTCTAGGGGACTACTAGAATAAAAGATTCTTTGTTCCCTTAGTTGTACAAAATGCACAAGATGAATGAATGGCACTACAACCTCCTTACGAGAGCCCTCTTCATGAATTAGTTCCATTGAGATGATATGGCCCCTCTTCTCTTTGTTGGAACAACTTGTATATAATAATCTTCTTATATTTTGTATCTTGGTGATACTCTTATAATATTATGTTAATTTTGTAGACTCGTGGATTATACTGACATAATGCCACTTTTTAATGCAAACCTTCATACATACATATATCTTTTTAATAAAATTTCATAAAGTAGTTCAAATATTCATTGGTTTTGACTTGTTTAGGTGGCTCATCTTAAATTACACTAGCTTCTCCAATAAAACTCGCCTATAATTTCAGATGAGAGCCAAACCCTATAGAGGACTATGTAGATGCACTCAAGATATCTCGAAATTCCGTGAAAGAATCTATATCTTAAATTGTACATCTATTCCATCTACTTTTGTGAACGCATTTTTAATTGATGTTATATCATAAGACAATAGAAACTATCAAAAAATAGAGAAATTCCTTTTTGTTCTGGTATTGTAATGTCCATGTATTCGAGGCAAAGAAATCTTTACAGAAAGACATTGCAGCAATGAGTACAAGGGAAACGTCACCTGTAGATGCAGAAAATACCACGTACATATGTTCTTGTATAATGTCTTCCAAATCCAAATCTTTCTTCGACAGCAAGGATGTGTGCGGCCTCGCCTCTCCGACCGGTGCAATGCTTATTTCTAGCTGCTTCGAGTCGCCGTTGTAGTCGATCCAAGCCCTTATATTAAGCCTACTCTTGAGATTAATGGGCATCAAACGGTATTCCCTTGTGTGCGGCCACCGACTTGACACTATTGAGATCTATTCCCACATGGTTGTTGTCATTTTCATTCACGCTCATACTCTTAACCGTGTCAAACTCTACATCAAAAATATGGTTGTAGTATTTTCTGTCACTAGAGGTGTTGAGGAGGCCTAAGTACTGACTGGAGATGGCGCCATTGAGAGCAAGTGTGGCTTCCATAACGACGTAAAGCTCATGACCACCGTCCGAGCAGGGCTGCAGAACAATGGTGAATATGAAGGTCGTGCTGAATGAGATTGCCGAGCCATTTCTTTTCATGGGGACGGCCTTGTCATAATAAGCGTGGCCAATGACGCGCTCTAAGTGATTTATGAGGTGGATTGTGTTGGATTGTATTGAGGCACCTGCAACATATTTTATTGTGTTTGTGGTGTTGAAGTGGTTGAAGATGAAAGTTTTATTCTGCTGAACACCCTCAGCTGTCGTTAGAATGATTGAGAGGCACAAAATCTGCATTTGTGTCTACATCTTCGCCAAATTTTTCTGAGGAGTGTTGTTTTTGGGTGGGCGATCTTTTCTTATGGGGAGGAGGATTCAGAAATACAAGCTTTCTTTCTTGACAGGACCATGAATAGTCGTTATATGGTAAGAATTGTGGTTGAGGCATTTAATGGGACAGAAAGGTATTGTTAACAGATTAGTCTAGATGGCAATCTTTTGGTGGAGGGGAATGGCTATCCAGTTTTTTTTCATGACCGACAGCAAATGATGTATGTCTCCATGGATGCCTCAGGTGCATCCACGAGGCTGGATAGCCCTTCGTTGGAGTGAGGTGTTTGACAACAAGGCAAAAAATCTAACATTCAAAAACAAACTTTATTTCTTGACTGGATTGTTAATGTTGTCGGGTATGAAGTATGAGGCTTTGACATTTTTGCATAGATTAATCCATATTAATTAGCATGTCAGGAAAACTTTTCAACATCAAGTAATTAGCCATCAGTTGATAAATTACCTTGTATTTCATCTGTATCAGTTATGCAATGAAGAAACACGAGATTGTTTCTTACTTCCTGGTTTTTTTATGGAAACTTCAAAGAAATGGGGGAAACACCATTAGAATTGACTTGGTTTCCAGGATTAAAAAATATTAGAAGAGTCACATTAATGGGCGTCAACATATTCCCTTGCCAAGAAGAAATGTTGGTAAATTTCCCACCACAAACCTCTTTTTTATTTTATGTTTCCGCAAAGGGACGGAAGGTTTGAAAACTAGGCTACTTTATATAAAATTAATTAAAAAAATATATATCAACTGCCACCTTCCTATCAGCTATTAACTGCCCTAAAAAACATAGTGTGAAAATTTGGAGTATTTGTTTTTTAACCATGTCTTTATTTCCTTTTCCGGTTGAATTTTTTAGTTTTTAATTAATAATATTAAATATTTATAATAAATTTTTAGATTTGATTTTGTGCAATTTTTATTATTAATTTTTGGGATTTATCATTTTTTTATTTGTTGCATCTTGATGATGATTCAAAATGTTAATGATAAAAATGCAAATTTATTATAAATTGTTAATATAGATTATGGAAATTTCATACTTTTAAATTTTAAGTATTTAAAACTATAGTTTATAATTTTTTAATCAAAATATTTGATTTTTAATATAAATATATTATTAAATTGTATTTAGATTAATTTCACCTGTAAATGGATTTTCCTTACCTTGTAATTATTGCCATCTATCATGTAAGCAATTTAATATTAAAGATAATGATGTATTTAAACAAATACTCTTATTTCATTCATTTAAGAATGCATACTTTTAAATGATTAATTAGATATGTATAATAATTAAAACATATTTAATTTAGATGTATGTCAAAAGAGTTGGGAATGATAAATTAAAATATTATTTCTATAAATTTGATGTGACAGAATTAGTATACTTAGTTCTTGAATTGAAGGCAAGATATATAGAAAATAGAGATGTATATCATCAATTCACTACAATACAAAAAAACGATGTCCTTGATGTGTTGACTCTCATGAATTATGCACAAACCAAAAATATTGTGTGTGTTGACCCCATGTAGTAAATACGATCTCTAAGGCATAGTTTTGATCTCTACACATGGAAACTTAGACTACGACTTTAATTTTTAGAATCCTCACTATCTAATAATGTATAAGGGTTAGAAATATATAAACATAGCTTAATGAAGCTATTGAATTGTGAGGTTCAATTTCTTCTCAATCATCTATCTTGAAATACTAATTTTTTGATGTTGGAAAATAACAAGCAAACATGCAACAATCTAGAAGCAATTTTGATTCAAATACGTTCTTTTTAGTGCTCTAATTAAAGTCTTCCTATATATGAATACTCCTTGTCATTCAGTTGCCTCTTCTTGTTTGTAGATGTGTTTAAATGCATAAATGTATGTCTTTAAATATCAAGACAAAATAATAGAAGCATAAACATGTTCCAAGTTATCTCCTAATGGCTAGTATGAAAGGGTGAAATTTTACAATTTATTTTAAATTAAAACAAAATTTTGGGTCAATTATGCATCATGTGGTAGTGAACCCACTTGTTGTGAGATTGACTTAGGATGAGGGTATGAGAACCAAGATGGGGGGAAAAAAATTGGTCAAAAAATCAATTTAAAGTATAATGTGTATGTGTTCCAAAAAGTGCATATGAGTTACATAACATGGTCACATTATAACATGATCAAGTGTTCATACATGTTTTTGGAGTGCATATGTGTTACTTTCTAAACCAATCAAATCCCTCTATTAAGTTTGGCATAAGTTTGTATTTTCCAAGTCTAATGACTTGTTTAACAATTTAAGCACCCAAATACATGTTTAAAAAAAATAGAGAAAATGATATCAATCATTCGCATCACATTTATACATTCTAGATCAAAATTACATGAAATCAACTCCAAAGTTTATATAGATACTTCTTAGATTTCTAACCAAATAATTTGTTTTATCTACTTCTTATAGAAAAGGTAATGATCTATTTATCCTAGTAGTTAATATATGCTCCACAAATTGCCTTTGTAACCTCTGAATAATTCTAGATCTCAAATTTTACTTTTCCATCTTGCTTAACCATAACTCAACTCTAACATCTAAAAGCATTCCATCAAATTTTGGTGGATTAATTTTCTTCATGTCTCTTGCTAGCTTAGTGGCAAAACAACACCTAATGCTTTCTCCCCATTCTAATTCATTATTGAAGAATCAATCTAGCATAGTTGCAATATTGTCCAATTTTATACTAATGCCATGGTTATTCTCATCTCCTTTAGCTTACTCTCTCCAAATTTCATGAATATCAAATGCTCAAGAGATATAAGATCATTTACTTAGTGTCATTTAGGGCTATGAGAATCTGATCACTTACTTGGTTCTAGAATTTCTTGTAGCTTCTCCAAACTCATTCACACTCACCTAGGGTTAGTTCTTGGTTGTACCATTGTAGTTCTATGTAATAGGATGGTACATTGTATTAGCCCTTGAGCTACTAAGGAGCTTATTATTGAAGATTATGAATTTATTTTTCAAGATTACTAAATATTTTTCTAATTAGTTTTTCCATAATTTATACCAATAATAAATAGCAAAACTACACAAATATATTTATTTTATTTTATGTCTAATTTTTTGAAATTCTCATCTATTTATAATAGAAGTGAACTCTTATATTCAAATATTTCTAAGTCGCAATCATTTTTCACTACTAAGACCTAATCAAATTTAAGAATCTCCTCTGGTTCTTCTTCCACGCCAGAGTTTTGTAATATAAATTTTGAGGGAGATGTACATGTAGGTACTTTATTATCACATATTTACTCAAATATGGCACATTATACCCACACCCAAAAGGTATGTCTTAAAAAATATTTTTGTTATATATAATAGTTATATAAATATTTATTATATATAAATACACATTGGGAAGAAAAGTACTTATGGTTATCTAGCACTAAAAATTTAACAATAGTTAGTAGTAGGCATGCCAAGAAAATGAGAAGCAAAAATAAGAACAAGAACATCATTGAAGAGGAAACTAAAACACTTGAAGCTCTCCTATAGGAAGAACTATGGTTATCTAGCACTAAAATTTTAGCAATAGTTATAAAATGGATTAAATTACTCAAGGACAAGCAAGTAGTGCCCAAAACTAAAATCAAATATGTAGATTTCAATGTGCCATATTTGAGTAAGTATAAAAATATTTATTAAATATATTTATATAACTACTATATATTATCAGTGTTATATTAATATCTTCTTGAAATTAAGACCTATTATTATAATAATAATATAATCATGGAGAAAAAATATGGAGCAAGAGAAGGTAGGTGGGTGAATGCCATGGATGAAGAATGGTCGATGCCAAATAGAAAATTCAAGGAGGCAAAGTGGTACAAAGCTTAAGAAAAAAGGGGCGAAGGAAACCAAGAAGATTGAGCCATGTCAACATAGAGGAAAGGGATGGGAGGAGATGGAAACACTCAATCGAGGGACAAGAAAAAGGGAAACAAAAAGTGTGGAAAAATGAAGAATGGGAGAAGGTGAACTAGAGGCAAGAAAAGAGGATGTTGGAGAGATTATAAGGGAAAGGACCTTCTAGGTGGAAGAAGGGTAGATTGGAAGGAAAAAATCAATCAAAGAAGGAATGGGTATGGTTGGTAGTGAAAAGGTGGAGGAGGGGCAAGATAGCAGTGGGCACACAAAGACTTGTCATGGATAATAGACCAATGGGAATTTGGATGAAGTCAAAATCAAGGGCACAACCCAGAAGGAAGGCAATCTTCACAAGGAAATCAAGAGATAAGTTTCATCGAGCCAAAGCACCAAAAGGAAGGGGTATAAATTGATTCGAGTCGCGGGACCAGTAAGAATGAAAACCCTAACTTGCCTAGGGAATGTGTATTTTTTCAATTAGCAAATGTAAACTTGGATTCTAAAGTTGTAAGATTAAAAGAGGTAGCATTCTTTTTAAAATGGGGATGGGAATGGCCAACATTGGAAAGAATCCAAAAATGGTGTGGTAGAAATTGGGATAATAGGGGTAAGTGCATGAATCTATGACACAATTTTGGCTCTTAAGATGCCACTTTTTTCCTAAAATCAGTAAAATCTGATTTGCACGAGAAAATGGAGATAGTTACACTCAAAATTTCAAGATGGAACAAGAACAAGAGTTGAGGTGCTTCGAGTCTAGTTTCTAAGCTACTATTTCTTATTGAAATTAATGAAGATTAAGGGTCTCAAAAAGGGGGGGAATAGGTCATGTTTTTATCAAAGAAAAAGCATAGTGTTTTCATTAACTTTTTTTTAGAATTTCAAAAATCCAAATAGTAAGAAATTAGCTAGCACCATTTAGTTTATCCTCTTTCTTTCAGATAATTTTTTTATTGAATAATATTTTATGAGTTTTCAAAGTGGAAACATCCTGAAAAGTTGAAATTTGAGTGTGCTCCCCCCTAATTTTTTTGAAAACTAATTGAAAATTGATTTTTTTCATCACATGTAGAATGGAGTCTAGTTTTTTAAAATGTAATTTTTTTCACATTTCGATGAACGAGTAAAAAACTATCCTAAAAATAGCACATGTTGGTTTTTGACCAAAAACAGAGGCGTTTACAAGAGAAGTTATGGATCAAAACCCTAACTGAATTCTATATTTAGATACAAAAAAAGAATTCTATATTTAGATAGCTAAGAGAGAGGTTAACGCCATCTTGGTTATTTTATAAACTTTCATTGAAAGGCATGCAAATGTGAGGATGATCACGACCAAATATGTGTGAAATTTTGTTACCCTTTCAAAAAATCACATCTTTTGCATGGAATGGTTGTCCAAACCTTTGGGTCAGATGCCCAATGCAAAATCTAATCCATTGGGTTGGTATTTCCCAATGCAACCCATTTGGTGGGCACCAAATTTGGCTCTTGCCAAATGGGTTGTTTTTTTGGCTAGCACCAAATTTGGCACTCTCCAAGTGTCATTCATGACTTTTGGAATGCATTTTTCTAAACTCTTTCATTTTCTCTTCTCTGTCAAAGAAATTATATACATGAAATAAACATTTAAGTATAAGTTGACATTTACATATGAATATTTACTTTCTTGTAAGTTTTAAGTTATATTTCATGTATATAGTTTGAGGATGTTTGAGAGTGGTTTCAAATCTCTAAGAGTTATAATGAAAAATCTAGTTTTTAGAAGATTTTAAAAAAAAATAGACTTAGTTAAATTTCAGTAATCAACATGTCAAATTTCAGTAATCAGGAAGTCAAATTT
>VDFB02177735.1:0-32113 GCA_007258455.2 Sequoia sempervirens | reverse complement strand
CTCTAAAAACAACATTGAAACTATGTTAATAGAACATTGCTCCAAAAATCACTAGATTTTGTCTAATATCTATTTCCCTTAATATGAGGTTAAAAGGAATATTCTTTGGAAAAATATTCTCTTGTAAAGAAAATAATGATTATATCAATTGGTTGATGGTAGGAGACTTCAACACACACTCTTCCCATTTAAGAAATTTGGAGGCCTAAAGCATTATTAAGATAACATGATTTTTTTTATAATTAATTGCATAAGAAAGTCTAATGGACATAGAACTTAAGGGCTCTTTATTCACATGGAAAAAGAGAAGAATTGAGCATTAATTGATTTAAGTGAAGGGTATGTGCAGGATCATGATGGGCCAAAAAGTGGCAATATGATGGGTATGTGGCTAATAACTTTTACTACCCAAAATTGATGAAACGAAAATATTTTTTCAACAAGATTCTCATCTTTCCACCAATATAAATTATGCTTTACTTTGAATTTAATAAGTAATTATTATTCATTTTCTATTTGAATTACAACTAAAGTCCTAATTGAAAAACATCTATAGCTTTCAAATGGTATCACATTTTTTGAATCCAAAATATGCATCACTATCTCTATGTTTCTCGATTACCATAGATTAAAAAAATAAAAATTGGAATTTCATGAAGTTTTGACCCAAGTTAAAGTGGTCGACATACAAGTTTTTATATATTTTTTAAATTTGTAATAAAAAAAAAATTATAATTAATTATTTACTTGGAAAAAAAAAATTACAAAAAGATATGCATCACATCGACATGAGTCATCTACTTATATGTAAAATCTTATAAAAAATATTATCATTTTATTGTGTTTAGGGTGGTCAACAGACACTCCATTTTATTATTTTTTCCGAATTTAAGTACTATTGTGATTGAAATTTCAATTTTCAACAAATAGATTTTTTTTAAAATAAAATCCTAGTAGTTTAGAAACTACATTCAATTTGCTACAAATTCTATTCTTACATATTTTTGAAATAATATAGATAACTTATTCAAATTTTTACGTCAAGTAACTGCCTAACTCTGATTTTTCTGAATTTTTTGCCACTTAAGGGCCTATTTTTTCCATGATAATCCTGCACATACCCTGAAGCTTGATAAGTTCCTCATTTCATGTAACTAGATATTTTTGTGAATTGAAATTCAAACACTTACTCTTAAATCTGGGTCTCACCTTGTTAAGCAAGTACTTTTTTTGATTTGTCATAGGGACTCTGAAGCTTTGTTCTGGGGGGATTATTGAGATGGTCACCCTCCTCTTCTCTCGATATACCCTCATTTACAGGCTCTTAGTGATAGTTTTATTGGTGTTGGTTGGTGTAGGGTGGCTGATTATAAGTTAGTTCAACACTTGGGGCAACATTTTGTGTGCAATTAGAAAGATCCCCATGAATGGCCTCTTGGGGGACTGAGGAGCGATGAGATTTGGCTAGGATTCTTGCTAATAGGGAATGCTCATCTCTTTTGGACATGGATACTTTGGCTTGGGGACAGGATTCAACAGGGAAGTTTTTGGTGGCCTCTATTTACCTTCAGTTGGACAAGAAACTTTTTGGGAGGATTGGTGTTCCTTGGTGGAAATGAGTGTGGAACATGTTCTCTTGGCCCAAATGTAACTTTTTTATTTGGTTGCTAACTAAGAATCTATGTCTCACTTGGGATAATTTGCAAAAAAGAGGTTTCAATGGCCCATATATTTGTGTTATGTGACATAATAGTGAGGAGTTCTCTTCTCACATTTTCTTCCAGTGTTCTTTTGCTAGGGAGATGTGGCATCTCTAGTGGGGGGTTTGGAATCTACCCTATTCACATGTCTCTTCGCTGGTTGAGTTTTGGGCTTATCTTGGTTTACCGCCAGTTAAGAGTTCTTTTCTTTAGGTTGCTTGAGACATTGGGCCTTCCTTTATTCTTTGGAATCTTTGGCTGGAATAGAATCATTGGATATTCCAAGGGCCACATTTTGTTGTCAAGCAGTTGTGGCAGTGAATTATTTGCACTCTCTAGGAGATGGTCATGGCTAAGTGTTATCTTGGTAGTCCTGTGGATTATGTTGATTTGGAGATTTTTAGAAGGTTGAGATTCCCTACTCGAGAGAATGGTATTCCTATTAGATATATGTGTAGACGGGTTAAGGAAAAAGTTGTTAGGGAAGGTAGATGGCATCCTCCCCCTCCTAGAGTACTAAAGATTAATACATATGGCTCTTCTAGACAAAATCCTGGCCCCTCAAGCAGGATAGGGTGGTATTGGTAGAGATAGTTCTAGAGATGTCCATTTCTTCTTTCTACTCTATAAAGGGTTTCCTAATAATAATTGGGTGTTGTCATAAATAGTGGTTTACACTCTGTGAACTGATTTTAGCTGAAATCACATATTTTTAGAAAATATAATGATTTAAGCCTTAAAAAGTTCCATTTTAAGGATTCCAATTGAATAGGGTTTGATCAAATTACCTTAGATCAACCCCCCTTGGATAGAACCTCGCTAGTTTTAAACCATACCTATAAATGCATCTCTTTTACACCTATCAAAATGCTGATAAAAAATCACTTTTGATTTAGATTTTGGGGGATCAAATGAATTCATTTAAAATTTATTTCAAATGATTATGGTATTCCTTAGAAAAAGCTATCCAATGAATATAATTTTAATATGTTTTGGTTTTGTTATGTATTTGTTTTTTAAGTTTTATTAAACATAGGTTTTTCATCGAAAAATGAATTTCTTTGTTCTTCACATGTGGAAAAATAGAAGATTATCAAAAAAATATTTAAAAAATATGAGTGCACCAAATATTGAAGTCCTTGATCCAACAAAAAAATTAAATTAAATTTTTACATATACAAAAAAGTTACTGTTATAATGGTCACTGTGGTTCCAATTGTAATTAGTTTGACTTTAAAATTTGATTAAGGAAAAAATATTCAATAAAAAACTATCTAACCAAGTGGAAGCACTAGATATTAGAGTTAAAATCTAAATTTAAAAGATATAATTTTATCCTTCATGGAAAAAAAGTTAAGTGTGTTATAATGTGTAAGGCCACTTTTAAAAATGTTGTTTTCTCAAAAAAAAATAATTTTCAGAGGAGATGGAAAACAAGTGCAATTTGATCCCAAAGATTTTGAAAAAATATTCTTAGAATCTATGAAAAAAATTTGATGAGACTCTAGTTTGTACCATCTTCAAATTCCTCACGGTTTAGCCGCTATAGGTGCCCTCGAATGTGAAGATTTAGTTAAAAATAATAATTTTAGTGTCCAAATGGCCAAAAAATTGTAAACCACTATTATGTGGGATCACCCAATTATATGGAAGTCCTTGTTATTTGGTATGCTCTTTGAGAGCTTTTGCTTTGGGTTGAGATCGGTCCTTGTGAATCTGATTCATAGGTGGTGGTTTCTATGTTGACTAAGAGGTAGTTGGATGGGGATAATTGGAGGTTATCCCTAGTTATTTGTCAAATTCTTAGTTTGAGTGGCTCTTTTGACTCAGTTTCCAATGGGCTGGAAGGTTGGAATATTGTTGACAAGAGTTCTTTGCCTTTGGATATTTCTTGTATGTTAGATCAATTAATTGATAAGAATAAGGTTGGTTAGTAGTTGGTTTTGATTTGGGTGTGCTGCCCTTCTACTTTGTATTTCTTCTTTGAGATTAATAACTTTTACCCCTTAAAAAAAAAAAAAAAAAAGATCTAACCACAACTCCCTCTCTTTCCTCATGGTTGGAGTTTTGAAAACTATAATTACTAGCTACAAATTATAATATATATTCTAATTTTTATAATTCAAACATTTTCTCTCTATAGTGATCATTTATCTCAAGAAGTTTTGGAGACTATAATTACTACTCACAAAATTGTACACTCCATGGATAAGATTAAAAAATAATGGATGGTGCACCTTCTACTATTTTGGTATTATATTATACACCATTAAATTTTGTACACATATAGTTCAGATTTATGAAAATCAAGTAACTAGCACCAATGTTTGTATGCTTATTTATATTATGTTTATTTTACAAAATATGGAAAAATCTAGTTTAGAAATTCCATTACATGAGGAAAGATGCTAGAAAGTTGCTTGTGCCTATGTTCAAATTAAACTATATTTATCACACTTAACTACAGTCATGTCTCATGCAAGAGACACATCTCTTCATGAATTTTATGCATTTAAAGATCATTATGATCCACATATAGAATTAAGAGAAAAAATCTATTCAATGTCCAATTTTAACAGTTGGTATTTTAACAGTTGGTATTAGAGTAGGTTGAAGCATGATTGCAAAAATCATTGCTAAATTCTAGAGAAAATAATTATAGCATTATTGCAGAAATAATTGTTGGTTTTTAAGAGGATAAAACTCCATTATCGGTCTCAAAGATCAATACAATTTTTTATTTTATTTTTTTATCACAAAGATCATCATAGATTTTTTTATCACAAAGATCATTACAAAAACAAAAAATATTTATTTTTTATTGTAGAGATCATTACAAATGGAAAATAATTTATTGAGTTTCATCTCTATTAAGTTGTCTGGAGCTGAAAATTATGGAGAGTGGCATCATCAAATGGTCCAAATATTTTTCTTTTGGGAGACCTCACTTCCCTTGTCAAAGGAACTATAACAAGACATCCCACAGATGCTCGTCTACAAGATGAATTTGATAAAAATTCATGTCAAGCACTAGCTTTAATAAACTTGTCTATTAGAGGAACACTAATAGAAAATGTGCAGAATGAAACCACACCAAAGGAAACCTGTGATGCAATCACTACAATATTTGAGCACAATAATGATGTGAGAAAACACATGCTTTGAACTCAATTATATAATCGAAGAATGGATGGATCTATAACTGACCATCTATCAAAAATTAAGGGTATTTTAAATCAACTTGCTAATGTAGGTGAGACTATAGCTAATAAAGATATTGTCTCCATATCTCTTAATGGTTTACCAAAATTGTTTGAGAATTTCATGACTGCACTCACATTAAGTGGAAAGTTGTCAACCCTAAAATTCAATGATCTAGAGGGCCTATTGTTGCAACATGAGGAAATGTTTAATAGAGATAATGAAGTAGAATCAACAACTGCTTTTGCATCTAAGTTCAAGGAAAAAAGCCTCATTGGAAAAGAAATGCTAATATGGATAATAATGGACAAAGGAAAGAAAGGTTGTGTGATTATTGCAATCATCCAAGTCATTTTGAAGACAAATGCTTTAAAAAAATTAGAGATATGAAGAATATTAAGCAAAGAAGTATGATAGTTGATGCAGATATTGAAGATGATGATAGTTATGGATTATTTGCAGTAGATGGCTCTAAATATATTTAAAATAAAGATATTTGGATCATTGATTCAGGAGCTACTCAACACATGACTAGCTATATTGATAACCTGAGAAATGTAGTAAAGAAATCAAGAAACACAATTACATTGGGAGACAATTCAGAATTAAATATTGAAGGAGTTAGAAAAGCTCTTCTAGATGTTTCGACCCATGGTAAAGCAAGTATTGATAATGTTTTATTTGTTCCACGATTAAAGAAAAACTTTGTTTCTTTTAGTCAAATTATTGCAAATGATATGAAAAATGCTTTTGAAAAAGGAATGTGTGAAGTGTATGATAGTGAAGGAAAATTAATATTTGATGGATATATGAAAGGAGGCCTATTTTACTTGAGGACAAACTCCTCCAAGCTCTAGTTCCAAGAATTTTCTCAACAAATCAGCTATGGCATGAAAGGCTTGGCCACATTAACCCTCAATCACTAAAGAAAATGTTTGATCAAAATATAGCATATGGTCTTCCACCCATCACTATAGAGAAACATTTTTGTGAAGCTTGTCTCATTGGGAAACAACATAGAGAAAAAAATGATAATGGAAAAGCTTGGAGAGCCTCCAATAAGTTGGAATTGGTTCATTTTGATCTTTGTGGACCTATGGAGACAACTTCCATAGGAAAATGTCGATATTTCATGACATTCATTGATGACTTCACTCGAAAGGTTTGGGTTTATTTTTTAAAGAATAAATTTGAAGCATTTGATATTTTCAAAGAGTTTGTACATCAAGTTGAGAATGAAAGTGATAAAAAAATTAAAATGCTAAGATCAAATAATGGGGGGAATATACTCCAGATGAGTTCACCAACTTTTGTAAACAAAAAGGAATTAAGAGACAATTTTCAGCTCCATATACTCCACAACAAAATGGAGTAGTTGAAAGAATGAATAGAAAACTTCAAGAGAAACCTAAGTCCATGCTCAAGGCTTGTAATCTTGATGACAAATTATGGGGAGAAGCAGTTCATACAATAGCTTATTTGATCAATTGAAGTTTGACAAATAGTTTAGAAGGAATCTCTCTAGAAGAAGCATTGTCAGGAAGGAAACCTACAATTAGTAATTTGAGAATTTTTGGGAGCATTGCCTATAGGCATATTCCACAAGAGAAGAGAAGAAAATTTGATGATAAGAGTAAAAAATGCATCCTTGTAGGCTATGATGACTCTAGTAAAGCTTATCGGTTATATGATGCTAAAACCAACAAACTTCACATCTCTAGAGATGTCAAATTTGAAAAAAGCATCCCCTTCCATCCATTTTCCATGATGATGTATTAAAAGAGAAGGATGATAGTGGGACATCATCATACTCACCCAAAGATGATGAAGTACAAATAAAAATTCCTATTGAATCTACAGAAGAATGGGAAGAAATTGATGAGCCGAATTCAAGCATGATGTCTACTCCACAATCTCATGTTCCTATAAGGAGATCCGAACGAGCCAAAAAAACACCTATTAGGTTGCAAGACTATGAGATCAATTATGCATTAATGTCAAGTTTTCTAAGTGCTCATGAACCAAGCACTTTTGATGAAGCAATAAATGATGAAAAATGAAAAAATGCTATGAATCAAGAGTTAAATTCAATTCATCAAAACAAAACATAGGAGTTGGTTCCCTCGCCTGTTGAAAAAAGGCTATTGATTGTAAATGGGTAAACTAACAATCCTATTTTTATAGGAGGCCCTAATCATCTAGTTTAACCGTGTGATAAAATAAAATTTATGAAGGAGGTGTTAAAATTAAACTATATTTATCACACTTAAAGTAACTACAGTCATGTCTCACGGAAGAGACACATCTCTTCATGAGTTTTATATATTTAAAGATCATTATCATCCACATATAGAATGAAAAGAAAAAATCTATTCAATGTCCAATTTTAACAGCATGTTCCCCTACTTTTCTTATGGGAGGTTTTAGGTTTCGATGCTTGATAAACAAAAGAAATAAGCTTTATGGCTTGGCTCTATTATGTTTTATTGGTAGCTTTATGTTTGGGCAGATGTACAATCAGGTGCGCTGATTGTTGTACTGATCATGTGAAAATCCAATCTAAATCAATTTTCCTATCTCCACGAGGTATTCCATGTTGGACCATTTATTTATAGCCTTACCAATTGAACTTGATTTCAGCATAGGTGGTTTGCAATACAGACATTCCTTCTAATTCTTATGTCTGCAGTTGAAACCCTTTCCATGTTTCTATAGCTTGTTATTAGATACTTTTAACTTTTGTTTCTATATCTCATGGCTTTGAGTCGTTTGCATATATAGTACATACCTTCTATTTTTGTTTGAATGCAATTCAAACTTCATTATGCCCTTGTTTGTTTTTATCTACAGTCTCGTCGTTATCCTCAAATATGTAATTTGCTACTTTGAATAATCATTGTTCACAAGTTCCGCAGAGAGATATATGTACATCATCTTTGTAAATTTTTAATTTTTTGATGAAATTTGTAGTTGCCCTATTCTTTAGATGGTTAATATACAGTTTAATGTTTGTTTAAATTAGGTAGAATGGCCATGTGGCATGTATTCTTTAGCACTTTTTGTTGTCTTGTTAAAAAAAATTTGTGCATAAGCATTAATTTATATCTTATTAATGTCATCACAATCAAAATGGAGTTTTTTAAATTTAGTCAACAAAATAATTTATAGTAACTGTCTCATTTTTAATTTATATCGAATGGCATGCTTAAGAAAATGTTAATATTATGTAACGCTTCCTGATGTCCATCTCCTCTTGTATGTAGGTTAAATATGTTAGAGATAACGAATAATTTCTCCCAGTTCTGCATGTATGCGGTGGAGATAACTGGAGATAGACTTCAGTTTAATTTTGTTTTGCATTAGATGAACTCGCATGTTGTAATCTGTAGTTCAATTTTACTCATTGCATAGATAGACTTTAGTCTTTAGTTGCTTAATTTTTGTAGTCTCTCTTATCTATAATAACCGCTTTTTGATCTGCTACATTTATAATATACATTAAAAGGAGTGCGCCACATTGAGCCAGTTACAAATTCTTAAAGACAAGGAAGCCCCCTTTTACTATCTACACTTTTAAATGCCAGTGTCCCGTAGATGATAACATGGAAACAAAAAGTAATTACGAGCGTAGCATCATGGAAAAGACATTGCTCTATGACCGGAGATATTTTACAAGTGGTTAAAGAGTTATATAAGCAGGCAGACTGGGAATCATCCTTTATAGCATTGCAAGAAGAATGAACATAATACTATGGAGACTAATTACAATAGCATTGCTTACGGAAATAATACACAAAGTGCTCCTTTACCCTGGAATAGATGTTGTACTGAATAATAAATCAACAAGTCTTGCATATGAATTTTTTTTATAGAGGACTTGGACATTTTTATTTGAATCGATTAAATCATGTTACAATCTTACAAAAGTGAAATTACATTCTCTTCTTGATACTACGAGCTTGTTTGTTTGACACTCTTCATATGCCATCAAGTTCTCTTCTTGATACCACAAACTTTTATGGCATTCCTCGTATACCATCAAGTTGTGCAACATCCATCAAGTTGCGCAACATTACTTCTGTGAGCTTTATTTTCCAATACCACCTATACCATAACATTGAAAAACATAACATTCATTTTTCAATATGACTATTTCTACTCTCCTAATATTCATTTTCCCAATACCACCTTTAACAAACACTCCAATTTAGAAACACTATTCTTCCCATACTACTTTGTGCAGCTATATGAAAACTTTATAGCACAATTATCATATCTTGGCTGAAAACAAATGCAATATATAGAGTCCGTTGGTGTTGGAAGTCATGCTTTTTGAATGCTCTTTTGCATGCTCTTGAAATCATGCTTGCCGAGCAGCATCCTGTATGAGCATATAATTTTGAAGAAAACCCAAATCTGAATCAAAATAAACGCATGGAAAAATCAAAATATAAAATTCTCCATTAACATCATAACCTAAAATCTAAAATACCCCAGATTTTACCCTATCTCAGTCTTCTAAATTTTCCATTGAAATACCATTGGAACCCACACAAAAATCAAACTTCAGATAACCCAAACTTGTCTGAACGTACACAAGTCTCTCCTACATTTTTATGAAGCTTTCACTCATCTAACTTACATTCCTATGAACTTGTATAATTTCATTACTCTCTTACTATAGAAGTGGTTTAATGGAGGGTGACTTAAAAAAATTCAGTTAGTGTTCTTAAAATTTTTAAGATTATTTTAAAGTGTTTCATGAATTTTGTAATGTAGTTAAAATTAAAAAAATTAAGCTAAAAAATTTATGGAAACTGGTAATGAATTTTATTACTTTCTATATTCAACCCCCAAAAGTTATTATTTTGTTAATAATAAATAAATATAAAATAAAATAAACATTAAAATTTGATGAAAATTTTAAAAATTCATATGATTGACAAGTGGCAAGGAAAAAAACTTAAGCTGATGGACCAATTTCTAGCCCCACCCCATTTACACTTGCTTAAATTTTCAAGCTAAAAAGTAAAAGAAAGGTCACTATTGTAATCTTCTTGTATTTTTTTCGCTTCATGGGATCCTTAAGCACCCAATGGAACCGCACCCTAAACACTAATCATCTTTCATGAAATCACACACTAAACATTTTTTAGAATCTAATTATCTTTGACTCTACCAAACTACCACTTAATGAGACTATTTAATAAGAAAATCCAATTAACCACTAAAAAAGTTATGAAAAAACAGATAGCCTAAATTATATAAAATAATTTTAAAATTGAAATAAGACTCACACCTCATAAACACAAGTGAAAATACAAAAGTTATCACACCTTGTAAAAACAAGTGACCATACAAAAGTGGTTATACCTTATAAACTCAGGTGAACATACAAAAGTGGTCTCACTTTATAAACACATAAGATTACAAAAAGGATCACACCATATACACGCGCAAAATTGCCAAACAGTCACGCTGATAAAATTTTAAAATTGATAAGACACAGGAGAACAATAAATAATTACTATGAGCACATTGAAATCCACATCAAACTGAAGTTATTAACATTTCACTGAAACCGCCTTCAACACGCACAAAACCCCCAACAAATCAAAATAGGCATACTTAAGGTGTCATGAGCCAGCACCGTTTTAAAATTAGACAGATGACAATAAATTGTCTAAAGAGAAAAAATAAAAATAAAAATTCATGACCTAGCCAATATAATTAAAAAAACACTAAAGTTAAAGCCATACTAAACGATTGTACACATTGTCAAAAAAGAACTTCAAACATACAACTTTATGCTAAAATCACAAATACAAACGTAAACAGCCTCTATAATTGCCTATAACTGTCATTTTATGACATATGACATCAAACCGTTAAAAAAAGATAGCAAAAAATCAATGACATAGCCAATATATTGAACCGATACCCTAAACTGAAATCTATAGCAAACAAATGGTAACCATGCCTACGAAGAAATGGCAATCAAAATGATGCTAACAAGACCAACACTTCGTGAAATTGCTGCAACTGCATGGTAAACATTGTGCTTG
This sequence comes from Sequoia sempervirens, assembly GCA_007258455.2. Lineage (NCBI taxonomy): Eukaryota > Viridiplantae > Streptophyta > Pinopsida > Cupressales > Cupressaceae > Sequoia > Sequoia sempervirens. The sequence continues at coordinate 21,147 of VDFB02177735.1, read as the reverse complement.
AAATAATAAGACTAAGGAAGCATGCAAAAAAACCAACATCGAGATTCTTATTTGAATAGACACAAACACTGGCAATTGGAATAGATGTCAACAGGATAGTATATAAATTATTGCACAGTGAATGAAAAGATAATAGGCTAAAATTTCTCTAAGTTATCCTGAGAAAAATAGCTACCCCTATAGAAGCCATAGATGAAAAGAAAAGCAGACATGACCAAAGAACACCAAATGTATTTTTAGAATTTGACATCCAAACAGGAGGTCATCGCTCAACGATTAGAACAACCAACAAATTTATCTTGTCACGCACAGATTCAAAGAAACAATGTCTGAATAATCAATGCAAAAACAATAAATTATCTAATTCAACATCTATATGGGAATCGTGCTGATATTAACAAAAAAACTAACAATCTTAGTTAAACAACTGCACAAAAGAAAAGTTAAAACATTACCTTCAAAGCAATTACACCAAATCTAAATGCAAATGCATAAATCTTGTATCCTCGCAGGTAATGCTCAGTTAAGTTCAAGAATCAGGCCAGAAAATGTTGTAGACACAAACAGAGAACAATTATGCAGAAAACAGCTAACATAAGAAACAAAAAATGAGACATCTGTGTCTTTGATCAAATCTGTATATCTATCATACAGTTACATTTCCTAGCAACCTTATTTATAGATGCATAATGTCGGTGGACAAAAAGGTAAAAAGATAAGATAAGAATAAGAATGTTCTGCGTGGAATAAGAATGTATTTTTAATATATATATATATAATTCTTTTCTTACTGTTTAATTTTAATGATGGTGGTTACAGAGCTAAAGGCAGTAAAAATAACGATGCATTTGGTGTGAGCAGAAACAAAGTTGGTCATGCAGAAAAGATGTTATGTACAACCTTTAACAGTTGTAAAAAGAGAGACACATTTGGTGTGAGCAGAATTAAAATTGTAACAGCCATAGGTATGCGTTTTTGTGCTACTGCAGTGGCAACTAGCAAATAAATTTGTACAATTATTAACCGCTGTCGCTCAGAGATTTTCAAATTTTTTTTTGTTTCATATATAGGAAGATAAGCAGTGAATGCAGTTTTCGCAGCATACTACATGATATATTTTTAGAACTGCATTTACTGCAGTGCATGAATCTGGCCACTGCATGAAAAGATTTTGGACCGCCTTACTTTTAGTCTCTGCAAAGCTACCATTAAGTAATATGATAAACCAAGTAAAGCATAAGAAGAAACGGGATATCTGTGAAGTCCCAGAGCTGCCGTATTCAGATCTTTACTGATCTCATTCCAAAACCTTCTACTCAATTACTTATAGTTAGAAATCATATATATAACATGCCGATCATAATCATAGTTTTGGCCTTTTCAAAACATACCTGTAAACGTACTCAAGTGCTTCTACTATTTTGGACTGAGAAAATGGACCTCCCGGTGAGCTATGCAGTTGTCCCTTCCTCAACATTTTACTCTTTTAGGTGGCACATAAATGCTACAAGAGAAGTCTAGGAAAATAGGGAAATAAGTGTTTATGAAGGGATAGAAGATAATTGTCTTCAGGATATTAATGCTTCAATCAATTAGAAGAATAATTTAGTTGAACATTTAGAAAATTCCAAATGGTAGTTTATCTATCTAATTAGTATAGCTTAAGCTTCTAAATATTACATATCTACCCAAGAACATACTAGACTATAAACAATGAAAAAATAAATATTTCTTCTAAGAATCACATGCTTTCAAGAATCTTCAAATAGAATCATTAGCTATTGTCACAAATATTTATCTTTCTATCTATTATGCACAATGTCAAACTTTGTATTTAATAAATTATTCTAATTTAAATATGTAGATTTTTAAAAAAAAACACAACCTTTGTAAGCCTATTTAATTTGATTAAAACCACAACAATCACTTCAAAAATTTATTATATTACATATAAAGCTTAGAAAGGATTAATGTTCAATTTTGTTCTATCTATAAATTAGGATTCATACAATCTAAAAATTTATTATACTGCATATAAAGCTTAGAAAGGATTAAGCTTAGAAAGGATTAATGTTCAATATTTGTTCTATCTATAAATTAGGATTCATACAATCTGAAAAAAGGAGAACACATAAAATAAATCTTTGAACGTGGAGTTGGTCCCTTCTAATCACAATATAAAATAGGACTCTATTACATTTTGCAAGCCATCAATTAGGTTTTTATGGGATTGATTTCTTGTCATTTTAATGAAATTTATTGTACTAGTAGATATGAGAAAAAAATAATGGCATTTAGCTTTAAAAATGAGTTGTTGATGTTTCAATTACATATTAAATTATTTAATTTCTTAGTAGCTTTTACATATTTTAATATATGCAAAATAATTTAGATAACTTGACTCCAACAAAAAGACATCTAAAGCATTGGAGACTTGATTTAAGCAAGATATCTTTATCAACAATAATAAATTTGTTATTTACTAAATTTGGAAAAGTTTAACACATCTTGGGTTTTTTATGAACAACACATACATACATATCTCACCTAAACCATTTGCATTATTTACTTATATGAAAAAAATCACTTCACCTATGTACAAATCACACCATTAAGCTTATTTAAATCATTCTTCATGTCATAGAATAAAAAATCTCTAAAAAACCATTAACTATAATTTTCAACAATTTTTTCACTTTTAAATTTCATAAAAATCACATTTAAATCACACATAAATTATTAATCAATCTCATTCCAACTTATTAAACCCTTTAAACTAGAAAAATGGAAAAATATTTTATGAATAACATATACACATGATATTTTTAGGTCATGACTACAAATAGAATCTCATTGGGATGTGGGATGTGTATAGAAGGAGCAATTAGTTGCAAAGTGGCAAGGAGTCAGGATGTGATGCATTTGAGTCAAATGTAGGAAATTTTTGATGTAACACCATTGTAAATGTATTCTATAACTTCACACCATAAAAATATTATTTACACAAAATTTGACCAACACATACAAATAGATGAATAATTTTAATACAAATTGAAAATAAAGACTACGAATTATAGTGTTGATCTTCACAACCACCACAACAATATGTTATCTATTCTACTAAAAAAGAATACTCATAAAAAAACAAACAAACCAAGAAATTTTTGAAATGCAAATCATTAAGAATACAAAAAATTGTACTAAAAATTGTTGACATACCAAATTTTAGAATTTATTTTGAATATCAAAACATATTCAAATTTCTCTCAAAAATTTTATATCAAGATTTCCCACCTTCATCTATAGAACTAGCACTTGCACCCATTGGGGGTTCAAGGAAAACGCCGATAGGAAATTGAAGGTGTGGAAGTAAAATGTGGATAATGTGTACAAAATGGATTTTGCAAGGAAGCTCTCAAAACCTTTGAATTAATGAAGCAGTCAAGGAATAGATCAGAGGTGTGATCAAATCAAAGAGATCATAATCATATTAATCGAAATTATGAATGTATGCTTAAATCCTCCAATAGTCAGATTGATTGATAATAATGGCTTTCAGAAAGAATGTGACAAGTACAAAATAATGATGGATTTTATTGTGCTTTAAGTCAAATATACAAATGAAAGTTGAGCTCCCCTGGGAGACAATTCTCATCTGAAAAATATTGATAAAGTTCAAAAGAGAAGTGCAAATGCAGATGATTTTGTTCTTGATCAGAGAGCATTTGAAAATTATCTACATAAATGCCCCCAAGTAGATGCTACAACTAGAAAGAGAAAAATGAATCTCATACGATAAGAGCAAAGTAACTATAACATAATGAGATGATAATGAAATTCATTTGCAGAAAGGTGGCACCATTTCATTTTTTATCCATATCTGTGAACCCTGTCATAAATGCTCATACAGAATTATTGAATGTTTTCAATTACAACCAAATGGAACCCAAAGGTATCTGTAATGCATCAAAGATTGGGTTAGGGTACTAGTTCCTTCCTCATGTTGTCACATAAGCCCAAATTATATGAGCAACCGCACTGTATCATATAAATTAATAAAACGTGCTCACTTTTAAACAACAAGACACAGGAACATGAAAAATTAAACATTCCCTATCACAATGGAAAGGAAGAATCCTACATAGAAACCATATGAATGAAATGGTTGGTTTTCGTCCAATTTACAAACAATACAGAGACATTTTTTAAGATTGTTCAAAATTATTATGATCTTTATCATCATTAGGTCAAACGTCAGTTGTTTATAGCCTTTCTAAAATGTGATGACAATGGAGCTTAACTCCTAAACATGTACTCTCCATGAACATTTATTAAGTAACATAAGTTGTTCCTTTGCCATACAATTGTGTGTACCCTGTGTTGAAAGCCTTACATTCCTGTATGGCTAACTTATAATTCTAAGCATATTGATAATATAAAATAAAGGTAAGAATCTCATCATTCCGTTAGATTGAACAAAACTCTTTTGTTGGTTATTTGTTTATGGATCTCCATACCCTACTCTAGAGCTATCGTTTTGGCACACCCCAGATAGATGTTGGCTTGACATCTGAATATTGCATTTGCTTTAAATTTTAACATCTCCAAGGCTTCTTCAACAAGCCCATTTTGCGCATATCCAACAATTATTGCATTCCTTGAAACCAAATTAGGTTGTACCATTTCTTCAAAAAGTTGTAGAGCTTCATCGACAACGTGCATATGCTATAATCATTGCATTCCAGGAAACCATGTCTAATGTGGATTTTCTTGCTCCCTAAAAGGGCTTTCTTGGAAATATAGGCCTGCAATAGTTGAATATATGTGGAAGACTTTACAAGATTGTATGTAGTAAATAGAATGTGGAGGCCATCAGGAGACATGAATTTTTAGTGTTAAAATTGGATAAACATAGCTTCACCTGTTGAAATTAACTGAGCAGGCCATAGGCTAACCCCAGGTACATGCAAGCCCAAGAGTGTAATGAGGGCAACATAATTGAGATGGATAATATGCACAGTAGAATTAAATCGCCCTAAAATATATTGCAATGAAACATTTCTCTTACCAAGTAAGAGTAGATGCGGGTATTGCAAGTTGCTAGTCTTCACTGCCTTCCCTAAAATTTTACCCTCAAAGTATCACCAAACATTTCTGGAGCCTTCAAATAGAAGGTTGCATGGTGATCTAAACCAAAAGGGAGACAAAGCATGAATTTTTCTATATCAAAATGAAAGAGTAAACATAAACAATATACAAATGTCATGGGAAAAAAAGACAAGGCATGTGAAACGTTTGACAGAAAGTGCCGCTCAAGTGAATGCTATTGGCAGATGTAAAATCCAAGAAGCCCTACCTGCGATGGAATGAAGGCGTATACAAAACGTGAACTCTGAAAAAATTCTCAACAAAGAAATGTGGTCTATGGAATGTGGTCTCATCAATGCATGCGGTGATTGAAAATTAGGGGAATAGAGAGAAACTCATAAAAGATCAAACAGGGTCCCCTGTTCCTTGACCTATATTTCTTGAATGCTAAAAAAAGGTAAACAACGCATAGCTAGATCAACAAGAGGTACGAATGTTACCTGTTCAAACATGAACGAGTGCTGGTGTAGAGCTTTTGAGCCTTGAAGGCTTTCAATGACAGAGATCGACGGTGCCTTGATCTATAAACAAGTCGGGACATTTATGCAAGTTGGGGACGGTGGTCTTAGGTAGAAGAGCTTCTCTTGTGAGGTGTCGTCCATCCCATGCAATATTTTCTAGCCTGCATTGTGCCTAATGTAAGAAAAGGATACCCGTGCAACATCTATGCCCTTCATTTGATAGCTGCCCAATTCTCCAAGGTGGCAAATAGTTGACCAGACAGTAGCAGCTTTGCTAAGTCACTGGGAGGTTTACAGTGAACCGGACACTGCTTGACGGTAGTCGTTCCTGTTCTCAGGCGTGAGATAGGTTTTCAGACGAATTATGCCCTAGGGATCCCAGAGGTAGAGCCTATCGGCTAAATATAGGTGGATCAAAATTTATCTACTAGTAAAATTCCATACTAAAAATCAAGCTAAATCCTAGAAAAGTCAATTCTGATCATTAGGTGGTTCGATCGCTTCTAACTTTTTCCAATTTTCATCAATTTGCAATTTCTTTTCTATATAGCTAGGCATTAGATTTCCCCTCTCCATGCTTCTACAAAATTTATCTCCAAGACACTATACTAGGTGTGGGGATATTATGGAGGAATTTTGTAAAAGTTTCTTGAATATAACTCCTAAATGAATTGATTATTCCACTCCTCCCATGACATTGGCAATTCCAAATTGCCTCCACTCCTTAATTTGGCATCCATAATGAATGTGAAATATTATAGGGGCATTTAAAAATATCAGGGGACCCAATTTATTTGTATTAATGATAGCCCAATACTTGGGCATTGTACTTTTCTTTTTCGGGCATTTAAACAATTTATTTTTTTTATATTTTTTACAATTTTGGTGCCCAATTTATAAAATTCTTTGCAAATTTAAAATAAAATCATCCTAGAACTTAGTACCCTTCAATAAATTAACCTTGAGAGCTACATAAAATTCCTAGAAAGACAATAATTTGAACAAAATCTGGAATTATGTTGAACTTCATGTCAGAAGGAGTACCTACAATTTTATAGAAAACGAAATAGAAAACAAAGGTTAGAAACAAAAATATGTTTGGTGATGCAATATTGCTCAAATCCCCTTATATGATCCCACATTAGACACTTGGGGGTAAGAAGAGATGTTTCATGAGCTAGAACTCTTAAACATTGAAGATCCTATGCTTGTTCTTCATCCATTGTTCTTGTTTAATTGACTTTTCTTCTTCTTTACCTTGCTCTAAAAATTTCTCTCTTCCTTTGTTCACCATTCCTCTCTTTCTTCTTCTCATACAATTCATCTCTCTACAAATTAAACTCCTCCATGACTCATCTTCCCACTCTATCTCATCATCTTGAGCATTTGCATACAAATCATTACTAACAATCTAATAGAAATAAAAAAAATTATCTCTTGTGTTGAACATCCAAAATATTGAGAAGGGGGTGAATCAATATTCCATTAAACCAATTAAACATAAGCCATTCAATTAAAAACATACATGCAACAACAATAATGAATTAAATCATGAAACATCCACAAGATCACATGACACATGAACACCAGTATTTTTATGTGGAAAACCCAAAAAGGGAAAAACCACAGTGAGGGTTAGCTAATAATATATTACATTCGAATATATAGTATATTACAAAAAGACTCACTACCAGGTGGACTCACTATCCAAGTGAACTCACTGCTCATAGAGAATGAGAAAGAAGAAAGAATGGGTGGCCAAACAGTGTATTTAAACTGATACAAACACATATCGTACTTTTATGTTTACAGGCCAAAGTTTTAGTACATGAAAGTAGAAGTATATACTTTATATGATATAAACCATCTCGATTCATTGATCCACTGTAGTAATAAAAAATATTTATCCAAATTCAATCGAATCGATCGAGGATATCATTATTTGATAGACTGGTCCAAGACAATTTACTAATTGGCCACCCTGAGATGTCACAAAACTTTTCTTTAGCCAAAAAGAAAAGAATTGATCTAATCGGACCTATTGGGTTTAATTCATTGGTAATGAGATCGGTAATGAATAAATTATCTAGCATCTATTATATGGTATACTATAGTTTCAATGAGGTATAAAAATTATCTTCACATAGATCTGAACCAATGCTCTACTCTACTCACAATCTGCTCAACTCTGCTTATATTTGCTTCACACACATGTAGGTGTAACACCATACATGTCATATGTCTCTTATTACTCGCATACAATCTATTCGCTCTATTACTTCACCATTATCATCATCATACAAAACTCTAAAGTTAATCTCCTATATATATCCATATCAAGTGTAGTAACTTCAATTAGGCCAACTTAATTAGAAGTAACACACAAAATTAAACAAGCTGTCCTCGAAAATTTTTATCCACATTTCGCACCATAATTAAAAATTTAATTCACCTTAAGGTAGATTAGGATGGACCTAATATAGATCCCTCATAAGATAAAGTTACTTGCATGTCCTCCACAAAAAATCAAACATGTTAGGTCGGCCCAAAATAAGACCTAAACAAAAAGTTCCTTCATTTGTACATACAATTCACCATACGTGTGACTTCAAAAAATGATCTCTCTTTAAATTCCCACTCAACCAACATCTAATAGCTTATCCTCATCATCATACAATAAAATAATTATCCACGAAGAAATTTAGAATCTCCCACACTAATACACTATACAAGGAATGACTGCAATATATAGAGTTGAACTTTTTCATTTATATCTTTCGAAATGCTTCACAAAATGTCACGAAATATTGAATGCAGATGCATCTAATGATCTAAGAACTACAATTAGAATTGCAAATTGATATCTCTACTTGCGATGGAGTGTGGAACCAAAAACTAACACACTGAACCACAATACTATCAGAAGGAATACTTAGCCAAATTCATGTATAACCATATTCTCTAGATCAACTTGTTCTATCTAAATGCCTTCAAGAATACTTCCAAGCCACGCTAGAATGATCATAACAATGTTGACATCAATGACAACACTAGATCACATATAATTTACATATCATGCTCATGTTTCCAAGCTACATCAAGCTTCTAACAATCTCCCCTTGACTTCAACATCTTCTTCCTTACCTATTTATGCTTCATCCTCTTCTCCCTTTATTTTAAAAAATTAACCATACCTTGTTGTAGTTCAGCATGTAACCCATTATTTCTGCCCTTTACCAATTTTCCTACTTCATATTATTTCACCATGTAATTCAAACAAAAATCAGCATTATCACCATTTTTACAAAATGTAGAAAAATACCTCATTACCTTGGTTTTCTTCCCCTTGATTACTGCTGCAATATAATTTTTAATTTTCTCATCTTCATCCATTCCAACTATATCAGTTGCATAGATATCAAATTCATCAAAAAATTCATTAAATTTAGATTTTAGCTCATCATCCACTACTACAAGTTTTGCTTCAACTCTTATCAATGTGAGCAACTTTTTCCAACTACTACAACTTCCTCTTCTATGCATGCAAACTTCTTATCTTCCAATTTATTTCCTTTAAATAGGCATATATCAATAACAAGCTCTTTCTTGTCATCATTTTCTTTTGTCATTTCCCTTCCAAAGAATTTGTATATTCCCCTTATCCCCTTTTTCAACAAGAGACTATCTTCTTCTTCATTAACCTCTTTGTCAAACATAGAACTATCAAAGTTCATTCTATGAACTACCACAACTTCATTGTTATCTACCTCAATAATACCATATTTTCCATTATTTTATACATCCACAAGATCATGTAACTAAACATCAAATTTATTTTCATTAATTTTAGAAAAATCATATGATACATGTGTAACCTCTTGTCTCTTTCTTGTTGCTCAAACTTTTCCCTCATGAAAATTTACTTTCACATTTTTCATACTTTAAACTTCCACCTTTTCTTTGTCCTCTCTAATTTTTGCAAACAAAAAAAAGCACTAGATAAAAAAAATTCTTCAAAATTACTATGGTTCATAGTGACCATTCTCTCTTTGTTTCTCCATTCTTACTTTATGCTTCTTTTCTTTTCTTACTTTCTTTCAACTACCATTGTGTAGGACGATCCCACATGGTCCTCCTTCCATAACCTTCTCATCATAGGGTTGCAAGAATGCATTTTCTCATCTTTCTTCTTGTTGTCCTCTTTTCTAAATCTCTATATTTCATAAGAGAAAAAAAATTCTTCTTCCTCTTCATCCACGACAATTGTTGGTTCAACATTCTCCAACTCTACTCCTTCACTCTTCTCATTTTCTAGACATGGTTACTCCATTGCTTCATTATTTATACTCACCATTCTATTCTCCTTTTCATTTTTTAAATTTTATCCTCTTCAAAGAGGATTCTCTTCTCACATTTTCTTCTCTTTGCTTAAGCTTTACCACATCTAGTCTAGCCTAGATCATTTTAAACTCCTCAAATATAAATTTCTCAAACCTCTTGTCTTTTTATTCTTGTTGAACAGTTGAAATACTGATGGGGGGTGAATCAGTATTCATTGAAAATTATTAACTTAAAAGTGCATTTCAAAGCATCTCATTAAGCTTGCAGAAATGGAAAGGAACAATTAAAGCATGCATCACAACAATCAACATAAGAAGACTAGATTTACATGGAAAACCCTTGGAAGGGAAAAATCATGGTGAGCATTAGCCCACAATATATCATAACCAGTTAAAATAGATTACAAAAGGCTCACTACTTGAAGGGATCACTGCCCTAGAAGACTCATTGTCTAGAAAATAGGAGGTATCACTACCCAAGGAAGATCAATTCTTCCAAAATTACAAAATATATACAAAAGGATGGCTCACTGCTAAAATTTGAACTACTTATAATGCATTTGCTAAATGCTGATGATACAATTCCACATTAGACTAAAAAAACTAGCTTTACACACTTCGCCATTCACTATCACAAGATCACCACTATCACATTTCACACTTCACAATATCACATCATCATTCCATCACTGGGTTGTCCTTGTATATATGCATATATTCTACAAATAATCATACCATCAATTAAGTCAGCCTAGTTAGATGAAACATGTGATTCCAAAACTTATCAGTACAAAACTCCATAAAACATGCCTTGCAAAAGTAACCAAAGTGTTTTCTTCACCAAAATAGGTCACCATAACCTATAGTCACTCTTATGAATCCACTCCATACTTAATTTAATACTGCATGACCCCAAAATCCTTAGTTTGGCACTACACAACAAAATTGGTGAAGAAACAACTGAATGAACTAACTATTCACCCCAAAAATTGACATGCGGACCACCAAGCTACTTGACACTCAGAGTGCACACATATCTAACATCTTCAAGAATTCTCTAAAATCCACACAATATAATGATCACTTGCAGTAGAATGTGGAGCATTCCAACATGAACTCAACAATTGTAACTTTGTCTCTACTTAGTCTAATACTCTATTATTAATATCTTTAGTTGCAAAAGAAATAAAACCTTAAGAAATGGATATTGACTCCTTCAATATGTACCATTAATACCTCAAAACCATATGATGAGATAATGCAGTGGGGAGTAATGCGACCACAAAATTGTTCCTTTGTTACATCACTATTTTAGTTTGGAACTTAGCCAATTTTAAAAAAAACTTGATCTTCTTCGAACTAATACATCATCAATTCTAGAATGGGTTGACATCAATGACAACACAATACACAAAACCCATACACCATTATGCTTATGTTACCAACAATCTCCCCTTTTGTTATTGATGGAAACACACTTCTCTACTTCACTCCACCTTACTGATATATTTACATGAGAATAGATCCCCCTTTTTATGATATCCATTACCAAAAATATATAAAAGAAACTGCAGAACCATCTACTAACTCTACATATGTATATTATGATAAAAAATGCCTACACAATTCAAAAATGTACACCTTAACTGGATGAGGGTAATATACCCTTATATGATACCTTTAGTTTTGTAAGGTGTGCCTCCTAATCCTTCTTCATAATCTCCTAATCCTTCTTGGAAAAGTAAATTATGGAAATAACTTTCAAACTATACACAAAGATCTTCTTTTAGATAACTAGGCACTATTGTCTTTTGCATAACCTTCTCCATATTGGCCAACACTACATAGAGGTCTTCTCCTTTCGGAGAACTGGGCACTATTTTCTTTTACACAACCTTATCTATATTGGCAAAAACTTCAATTAAATATGTAAGTCTTAGACTTACCATATCTCATAGCTTATTGTATTTCTTTATGATTAAATTCTCTTTTTGTTCCTAGAATAGGAAGAATTAAGTGTATAGATTTTTAATAGCAACTATGATTGCTCCATCTCCATCATTCACTAGTTCATATACGCTTGAATCTTGAGCAATTAAAGACTCAATTGAGTCCATCTGATCCTTTATTCTCTTTGTAGATAATGGCCACTTCAAAAAAATAAAACAATAGTTTGGCTTCCTTCAAACACTTTTGAACATCCTCCAAGTTGCCTTGTAACTTGGCATGTGTAGTACCACATTTATTTGAGGCATCTGTTAGCCTCTTATCATTCACCTTCTTTGTTATTTTCTTAGATATATCTTCTCTTCCAAACAAGCAAATTGTACTCCTTAAAGGAATCTATCAATAACTTCAACTATTGCACACCTAACAAAGAAGTATCAATAGATACTTCACGAAGGCCTTCTTGCAATACCTTGAAAACTTCATCAACTAACTTTGTGCTCGATAGTAAGTTTGTAGTGTCTCCTTTCTAGCAAAGGGTAATAAAAGCATCACCACTTGTTGCAACTTATGGAGAGGAGAGATCATATCCATATCCACTTGACCTTGTTGCATTGGAATTTGTAGTAGTTGTGCAAACACCACTAGTTGGAAACTGCAATTGCATATCCAGAAGATCTTTGAATGAATCATAGGAGGGTGTAGAGGGGTAGGTGCAAGAAGATGAGTCCACACATGGAAGTTTTTCCTTAGGCAAAAACACGGCTTAAAAAACGGGATCTCGCACAACGGATCCCGTTTTTAAAAAGCGGATCTCATTTTAAAAAATAGGATCCCGTTTAGTCGGGATCCTGCTTCCAAATTTAAAAAATGGGATCCCATTCTTCAAAACGGGATCCTTTCAGAAATTTCGTTTTGGAAAAATTTCAAAATGGGATCCGTTTTGAAAATTTTCCAAAAGAAATTTCTGAAATGGAAAGTTTTCAAATAGGATCCCATTTTGAAAACTTCTATATTTGGAAACTTCCAATTTTGAAAAATTTCCATTTTTGAAAGTTCTAAAAACGGATCCCATTTGAAATTCCTAAAATGGAAATTTCCATTTTGGACCATTTTGCAAAACAGATCCCGCTTTCATAGAACCATAAAATGGTATTTTTATGAAACAGGATCTCGTGAAACGGATCCCGCTTTTATGAAACCGATCTCTTTAAAACGGATCTCGCTTTTAAATTATGAATTTTTGGGTGGGTTTTTCGCTTTTTTTGGTTCGAGAAATGGCTTGGGGACCCGAACTAAGCTGGATCTGATTTGACCTGCAACTTGAAGGTCTCTGTAATGTCACAGGAAAATAATGACTTTGGACATATGTTTGAAGACCTATTTTGTAGAATTTTTTTACTAAATTAAAACCCATTATAGATGAGATAGTGCAGATTCCAAACATGTAATTTTTAATAATTTGAATATTTTTTCTATTTTTCAATTAATTTCTAATGAAACTAGTCCATAAACTTGAATTAAGACGTTTTAAAGCATTTTAATAACTTTGATCAACATAACATTTTGACGAACCTTGACAGACGAGAACAAACTTCGCATAATTCTTTTCAGCTTTAAAAAAATTCAAAATATCATAATTTTAGGGTCATCTTGTATATGGTCATACATGCCCCATTTTTCAAAAATGACAAATATGCCTAATAAAAATTTAATAAAAAAAAAATTCAATAAAAAATTACAAAAAATATCTAAAACAAGCTTCAGTGAGTCACAAATCTTTTCCCAAAAGGATTTTGAAAAATATGATAATTTAGGTCAAAATATGGATGTCGTCACACATTCATGGTATGGTATAAAAAAATGACTTTTAAACAGTGGTTTTTGGAAATGCCTATTGAAACTCAATTTTTACAATCTGGGTATTGAAATAAATTACATATTTGGAAACTAGACCGAGTACTACATTTTATGATTAGTGACTCTTTTTAAGATTCCACTTCTAAGTGCTTCAAATTTTAAAGTCAAATATAACAAATTGTAAAAATCAGGGAAAACACTTCCACTTTTTGGCCAAAAGTGGACTCAACTTCTTGCACACACCCAGGATTCACCACCAATTTTTGTGCTCTCTTCTGCATGAGTGTCATCCTTCTCCTTCTCTCCATTGTCAAAACACTCTTATGCAATCTTCTCAACTTCCAGAGGAGGCATATATTATGTATTCTGGGCTTTAATCTTCTCAAGGACTCCTTTCTCATCTTCTTTTCTTTGCTCAACAACTATCTCCACATCTAAAGGGGTGTTCTCTATCAACATTTCTTCTTTCTCATGCTTTCATTGCTCACCAATTGGAACATTGCTTTTTCAGGAGGGGTGTGTCTAGCTACATTTGATCTTTATCACCTAGAGAGGCTCTCAATTCTTTAACAAGTATTTCAACTATTTATAGCATTTCTTGAATCATTAGCTTCTCTATATCATCCTTGTCCTTGCCCATAAGAGTATTTACTCTTTTATTTGTCCTAAATTCTTGGGCATACAATTAAGAAAACATAACTCTTTCCTCATGAGTTAATGAGGAACCAATCTTCTCCAAGGAAAAATTTCTCCTCCTTGCATCTTCTACAATAGCCTATTGTCTTATTGCACTCAATACTTCTTTTAGCTCATCCAACAACTAATCCTCTATCTCACTTAGGATAAAATTAAATGTCACCATGTGTATTTGGCAATGGCCTCTTAAATTGTTTCCTTATCTACATCATTAGCATTTGGATATAATTCAATTGTATTCTTGAGGATTCCATACTCTGAAATACCACTAAAAAAGGCATCTAGCTTCATGGGAGTATGTTGATGAACTAGAAGGGTCTTCTCTTTCTCCTTTCCCTTTTCTATACGTGCCTCTTCTTGAGAGACTTTTGATTTCCTTTTGAAGACCAATTGTTGTTCTTCCTCTTTAGAGCTGACATACCTACCTCTTGTTTATTTTTCCCTCTTTCATCTCTTTGAATCATTTCATTGTATGGGGGTATTGGATGTGTCTTTCTTCTTAGAACCACCCATTGGTTTTGTTTTGAGGGACTTTGTAATAGTAGGTGTGGAGGTAGAAGTCCTACCTAACCTTCTTGTTGTTGGCATAGTCTTTGGAGGAGAAATGTGTCTTAAGATTTCTCTACAAGGTCCATAGGGTTACCTATAGAGTCTAAGCTAATGTGTTGTAAACTTGGTAGAGCTTACACAATTTGGAGGTTTAACTAATTGAACAGTCCACTTAACATTGCTTAAGACTACATTAAATTACCAACCCAAGGATTGTAAGCTTGTGATGGTTCAACATTGTATATTCCTTCAATGACTCAAACTACCTAAACTGCATTATTTAAGTTATCCTAATTACTAGAAATTCACAGAATTGAAAAATAGTAAAAACAAAAATCAGAACTAATAATAACTTAATGTCTCAACTAAACTATCCTCTAGAGTGTTATTGATTAATGGTTGCATCTGTATTCATAAGCATTCATTGAAAATAAGCAAGATATGAAATACTAATTAACTTGCATATGATTCATGAAATAATAATGAACTAATAACAACTAGTAAACAGAAATAAATAATTCAAAGATGAAGTGTGGAATAGTACCTTGAGTGGCCTTCTCAAATGGTTGTTCTCACTTTAACTAAACCCAAATAAATAGCTAATAGATTCTATGCATCCTATAAATTGATCTTCATTCATTGTTGAAAAGGGAAAGTTTGTGTTCTCTTTTGCTTCTAGGGTTTTGGACCTAAAAGGAGAGAGACAAAACTACACTATTCACTCAAGAAAAAACCATTGAGATTTTAATGCAAAGCAGATTGAAATCTAACAAAGGGAGAGTTCTAGGGGAAGGATAATAGAAAATGATGGTTCACCACCAAGTGTAAACTTGGAAAATGTAAGATGTTTTAAAACACAGTGTGATATGCAAACAGAGGGAAAATGCCCTAGAAATGCAACAAAAACATAACAAAATGGTAAGAATGCAAATCGTGTGCACCTAGAAACCTTCAAGGGGCTGGGAATAGCTTTGAAATTCTAGAAATCTAGACTTTTTATGCCATTGGGACTCATTTGCCAACCTAGGCAAATTAGTCCCAGATCCTATTTTCTACATGGGAGCCCGTTTCTAGAAAAGGGGTATCGAAATCTATAGATGGATCTAAAAAATAGTAGCAATGGGACTCATTCACCACTATTGGTGAATTAGTCTAGTTCCACTTTTCTAAAAACTGAAGGTTCTAATATGCACTTTAACATCTGCCTTTTCCTTCTAGTTTGAGTCTTGAGCCCAAATTTGTGAAAAATGCCTATAAAATAGAATTCAAAGGGATTTTATAATGGGGGGTTTTCCTTGGTCAAACCCCTAGTTTGGTAATTAAACCTTGGTAGAAATGTGCATAAAAAACCTAGCCTTGAGTGTGTTCAAGAATAGGAAATGTAAGATATGATGCAATCCTATTATAATGTGCAAGAATATGATGTAATAATGGAAATGCAAAGATGAATAACTCACTTGTGATAATCTCCAATCACCCCATGTGAACTCCAATGATGCTTGTACCTTCCTTAGACTATGTAAAGAGTGATAATGGAAGATGGAATCACTTAGGAAACAAGTCTTTAGGATTGACTTGATGGCTAGTTGCATCTCCCCAACCTAGAATCCATAATGATTTACTATAGGAATCCATGATCAACCCTTAAAAATACTAGATCTTGATAGAAGGTGAGCTTGAAGACCTACAAAAATGCTTTGATGTTGCCCCCAATGCTTCAACTTTGCTTACTTTTGGAATTAGAATGCTATTGTGAAAGACTCTTAATGCTTGATATTTGCTCAAAGTGCTTGAATTATGCTTTCTCTCTTGAAAAATGACTTAGAAGTTTGCTTTCATAGGTATTGACACCTAATTGACCATTATTTTGATCTCAAAGGCTGGCCTTTACAAAAAATATGATTTGAATTAATGAAGTCCCACTCAAATTTGAAAAATACCTCAAATGGGACTCATTCGCTACACTTGGCGAATGGATCCCACCTAAGGGGACTCATTCGCCCAAGGTGGCGAGTGAGTCCCACCTTAGATGTTTGAGTTGGGTTTTCATAGTTTTTAGGGATTTGAATATTTTTATGTGATCTTAAATGATTTTTGAGTGAAATGAGCCTTGAGATCTAAAATAATGGGTCTTAGGGGCCTATAAAAGGTGATTTTTAAAGGGGGATAATGCAAGGGTGCAAACATGGGTCCAAATTAAGTGTGAAATTACCTCTTTCTTCAAGTGGACAATTTTGACACTACAATTGCATAACATAAAAGATGTAGTAATGGAAAAAGTAGCCTTTTCCTTGCTTGCTTGAATAATTGGCATTAAAATTGAACTAATGGTGTCTTGGAGTGGTGTTGTAATGTCTTGTAAACATTCAAAAAAATATAAGACCTTTATTTAACAAAATCATGCCTAAATTGGTCCTTTGCAAAGGTGTTGTAAAGTGTTCTACCACACTTTCATGCTTTTCTAGGATGTATTTGCTTAATTAAGCCTAATGGGCCCCTTTTCAATAAAAATATACATAATGTATGCCTTTTTTAGGTGTTTTAAAGTGTTTTAAATAACTTTCAAACTTATCTAGGTGGTCCTAATTCATTGTGGTTAATTGGAGTTAGTAACCCCCTTTTGATTCAAATTTAGGCCTTAATTTTGACACCTCCCAAGGATCTTTCATGATAATCATAAATTAAATATCAAATTATTTCATTGGGAAAAATTTGGTCCTATTAAGTTGAGCCAAGGTCCATCCGCCCTTAATGGTGAATGGGTCCTCTCTTAATAGGACCCCCCCTTTTTAGTTGATCTGGAATGGGTTTTTGGCCTTCTTTCAGCGCCTTGAAGCTTGGTCCTGGAAACTTAGCTAGGACCCATTCACCTTTGGTTGCGAATGGGTCCTCCCTTAATGAGATCCTCATTTATTAATTTCATTTTGCGAGAATTTAATTACCTTTCTCTCTCAATCTGGTGTTAGCCTTAATTCTTTGAATTTCAGGGTTAGTTTCCTAATTTAGTATAAATAAGGGGTTAATTCACATTATTTCACCTAATATTTTCAAGAGAGCATCCTAATACTTCACAAGAGCATTATGGAGCATTTCAGAGGCATCTACAAGACATTTCAAGGTAGATTTCAAGTGATTATTGCAACAATTCAAGGTCTTATCATCATTTCAAGGGTTTAATGCATGCATGTGTGTTGAGCTAAGAAGTAAATGTTGCATTGAGGATCCATTTAAAAGGATTACCTTACATCGAAGATCTACATTCTTCATGGACACTACATGTTAGTATGTAGATTTTCTTCACAAGACATCGTATAAGGTGACATAAATTGCATTATTTCATGTTCATGCTTCATTTCTTTTATTTCATCAATTGGTTTAATTACCTACAAGGGGTTTGATTGAGGCAAACCCCCACTCACTAATAGATCAACTAGTTTTCTACCCTTGAATGTGTGATTGCAGATTTTACAAGTTGAGCAAGATTTGGAGCAAAGTTGCAAAGTTGTCAAAGTCACAAAAAGTTGTCATCTAGATTGCAAGATCACAGAAAGAGCTCTATAAAATTGACTACATGCTTCTAGAACTTGATAACAAGGATTTCAAGAGTATAGACATCAAGGTACAGGATCTTGAAATCAGTTTTCTGAAACCCTAAAAGGACCCATTCGCCACTAAAAGTGAATGAGTCCTTCATAGCTCAAACACAACAACTTTCTGGCTAGGTATACAAATTTTTATGCTCTAAAAACTGCCCTCATAGTTTCTATAACAGTTAGGTTGCATTTTTTATTATTTTTGGCATCTTATTTTGCATAATTTGAAGTGAAATTGGTTTGAAAAATAGGTGATCTATCCATCTTAATCATTCATTATGGATCTGAGATCCAATTTTTCACCATTTCATTTTTGGTGAACCTGACTCATTCAACATTGCACTATTCTCATTTTTGGAGTCTCCCATTGCATGTTAAGTTAAAATCTTGTATTCATTGCATTTAGACTTGCATTGAATTAGGGTTTCTTCTTTTACACTAAAATCTTGCATATCATATAGGGTTTAGATTCGCATTATTTTTCACTTCTTAAATCTAAAAATTACAAAAATAAATTAATCATTTTACATTTCATTTAGATCTCATTCAATTACATTTGAAAATAATAAAAAAATTGTATTTCAAACTAGGTCTTTCATTTCATCTTTCTATTGCATTTTTCCATTGAAATTCTGGAAAATTTAAAGCTACATTTCACTGTCTACAACCTAGAATTGAAAGATAAATCTGAGAACATTTAAATCATTACAAAATAGTTTAAAAATACCTAACCAATACCCATTCACCTTTACTAGCGAATAAGTCCCTAATCAGGCTTAATCTACACCTTCTGGCATTTGAAAAGGTATTGAATTTGAGTTTGAAATCCACTGAAAAATCTCAGAAAGCCCTAACTAGGACCCATTCACCCTTACTGGTGAATGGTTCCTAGTTACCTATAGATCTGCAATTTCAAGACATTAAAATCTTAATTCTTAGCTTCTATTTTTTGCATTTACCTTGCTATTTCAGTTTCTATATTTGTTGTTTCATCAATTTCTTTGCATTTAGCTTAAATTGCTTCATTTCAGTGCATTTTTAAGAGTTCAAAATTGCATCAAAACACTTCATTTTCATTTCATTGCATTGAATCACCATGTTTAGGTCTGAAATTATGAAAATGGAGAATCATTTAGGCAATGCGTGAAAGTCCTTGTTCTCTTTGGTTGATGTTTCAAATTGTGTTTTTGGTAATGAACCGAATGGCAGTGAACTCACTCATGCTCACACAACTCCTAATGCATTTCATCCTCATGATGTTGACATCATTGTAGAATATGATGACAGCATAAGTGAATTCATAAATGATTTCCTTAACAACCTTGAGTCCAATGCATCCTTTTATCCTTCCCTAAAACAACCAACACAACTTGAAATGTTTGACCTTTTACATCCTGAAACTAAGTCACAAGTTGAACCTAAGTTCCCTACCATAGGTGAACCTAGCACCTCTAAACAAGAAAACATTCAACCATCCTATGCCAATAAAGTGACCAACACATCAATCAACCTTGAAGAGACATATGGAAAAAGATTTATGATCTTACACAAACAAGGATGTGATACAACAAGTGAACATAACATTCATCAAGCCCTAGAACAAATAACAACTGAAGAAACCAAAGGGATAGGGTATCAAGAATCCCCTTGAAACATAAGTGCTCCTAGAGAATACCTAAGGCTTTGTAGTGATGGTATGGTAGTCTTAGATCCTCCTCTTGATATAAGTGTGCTCCTTCCAAAAGAGCAACACACACCTCCTAAGGATAGGGATAACAAAGACAAGATCATCTCAGGACCTACTGCCCTAATCCCATCTAGAGAATTTGATGAATCTAGCAAGTGCAAGAGGACTTACAAGCTACATAAACTAAAGTTCCCTTGTCCACCGCCTGAAAGTGAAAGGAAACTACAACTACTTCTAAATAAAGAACTCATAACTTTACCACCAATGAAAGAAAAGCTTATACTATATCCTAAAGATGTAAATGTGCCACATTGTCGATACCACAAAACTCTTGGACATAGTGTTGATGAGTGTCATGCACTTAAATTAGTACTGAACAACTTTCACTTCGATGGCAATGATTAACTTTGGGAGATTGCATAACATAACTTTCTACTCCTTGCCACGTAATAGTTGAAGAATATTAAAACATTCTCACTATTACATGTTTTACACTTGTTGCAAATAATTTTCTTTAATGCAAGGAGCTCATTTTCCTCACTCACCTCAGCTCATTCTTATCTTGCACATAGTGGGGGCAAGAATTTGATAGCCTTGTCCTAGTAATTCATTGTCATTGTCTCTTTGGCTACTTGCCCACCTTCCATTTAGAGTGATCAAGATTGGGAGCCTGAGACAACCTGCTTTAGGTTGATTCGCTTGTGCCTTACTAGTCTTTTTATTTTTATCTTTTCTTTGTGATTGCATGTGCTTAATGTGATCCCTTGTAACATTTCGTCCTTCTGTCTTTTGTGAATTCTTCTATATGTACCATCATTCTTCTCTATGTCATAATTTTATTTTTTATTTGTCTTGTGTTTTCCTTT